>VMBQ01015785.1:12500-15385 GCA_007657795.1 Dreissena rostriformis | reverse complement strand
GTAGTAGTAGTAGTAGTAGCAGTAGTAGTAGCAGTAGCAGTAGCGGTAGCGGCAGCGGTAGCCGTAGCAGTAGCAGTAGTAGTAGCCGTAGTAGTAGCCTTAGTAGTAGCCGTAGCAGTAGCAGTAGTAGTAGTATTTTTTGCGTTTATGCAACTGCATGCATCGCAGTTGTTTAGACAACGCTGTTATAATGTACACAACGCTGACAAATAATAATGATAACATATCATTTCTCGACAGAAAATGAGACAGTTAAAATATTGATCTTAACAAGTTCCTCTGCCATTAACAATATTGACAAAGTGAATCAACTTGACAATAATTCCGTGGCAAATACATTTTTGTATATACAAATGTATCATTCAACGTTCTAAACGCATTAATAAGATAATGTGCGAAAATGGGTCGATTGTTATGTCCAGTTTAGCTGTCCGCTATAAAGTCACGCCATGTTCCGTGGTCCCATTATGGCATAAGACTCATTTGCGGTTAAGCGGCTCATATAAGTTTGTCTATTAGTAGTATTGAACATTTCTGTCACACTACTGTACAGTCAATAAAATTGATTGTATTTTTCGAAAGACGTTTTTCTGCTTGTGTGATTAGGAAACTAGGTTTCACAAAATTTGGTTGACGTTTAACAAAAAAACATTAATAAAAAATAGCATAACGGTTCATAACAGAACATACTAAACGCATGCGCGTCCAATATCCAAATTAGTATCATTAACCGAACCGCAAATATAAATTAACAGGGAACCGCTTTGACTCGACAAACAAAAATTAATTAATTTGTTTAACACAATTCAAAATTCACGTACCCCGCAGTACTTTACCGACCTGGTACCTCAACATATCGGAGCTGCTACTTGGTATAATCTCCGTAATGCGAATGACTTACGCACAATCGATTCGTTGAATATATTTAAATACAAACTTTAAAACGGTTGATTAATACACCCTCATACATTTTTTTAAAAAGAAAACGTCTCAAAATAATTCATACGCGCTTAAGGACCAAATCAAGTGCGCGTAATTAACACCTTTACACAAAAAAACATCATCAAATCTCCACTACGATCACGTGGAGATGTTGCATCTGATTACCACTAACGGTTCATATGTCCTTATTTTTTACTTTATACGCACTATGTTAATAAACAGAATCACCATGACAACTGGCGATGTTTAGCTCGATAGTCTGCTTTTCTGCAATACGCATCTTAACGAAATTGAAAACTCTAACATTTTTATGTCCCCTTTAAAATAGGGGGGTATATTGTTTTTTGCCTGTCTGTCTGTAATTCTGTCATTCTCTCCCAAAACTTTAACCTGGGTCATTACTTTTGCAATATTGAAAATAGCAACTTGATATTTGGCATGCAAGTGTATCTCATGGAGCTGCACATTTTGAGTGGAGAAAGGTCAAGGTCAATGTCATCCTTCAATGTCAAAGGTCAAATATATGGCTTCAAGCGCAGTAGGGGGCATTGTTTTTCTGACAAACACAGCTCTTGTTTCTAGATGCCCTTTAATGTTATATGGAATCGACGATTTTGAATATACATATTCAAACAGTCTTTTAAGCCAAATACGCATGGGGTTCGGTCCCCACTGTCGATTTTATCGAGCTAAAATAAATAGATTTAAACTAAACTAAGATCTCCATTGTTTTTCGGCCGTATCGTGTATATTGCGCGAAATAATGCAAGGCACGTTCCTTAATTGTTTGGGTTTTTAAAGCATATACTACACGAGAAGTCAAAATTTTCTAGCGGACTATCCCATGGGAAAGAAAAACGCAAATTTTGTGACACCATTCTTTGCATTGGTCACATTGAACCATATCGTCGACGCAATCAGGTAAATTACAAATACCATAATAAAACAGCGAAAGTCTACACTGTGTATTAGCTACCTGCTGTGGTGATCCTTATTTTATCAGCTCAACACTAGGGCACCTGGCTAGTTTACTGGACAAATTGGATGTACTGCCAAAATGACTGATGTCATTTATTGCTAAATTGGTGTGTTCATTTAAAATTAACAATGTGTTTCACAATTATTGTGGTTTGCTATTTCATTGAGAAAACGCGCTAAACAAATCATAAATGTGTGATAAGAATGGAAAGAAAACTGCGTCTTAATGAAATACTTAAAAACCATATAGTTCAATCATTTAAAAAATACTTATGCTTCATACATTATATGCAATGTGATTACACAAAAAATAGGATCCGAAGTAGTATCAGTTAAATCTACGTACACAAGTATGCAGTTTGAATATACGCGTACATGTACTGGATATCAAAATCACGATATACGAAGAACATCATTTAAAAAAAGATATTTCTTGCTATCAATACCATAACAAAAAAAATGAAAGCGGATGAAAGTTTATAAGTACGTGTTTAAAAATGCTTTTTTAGAAAAGACCTATTAAATAAAAAAAAAATGAAAATATATGTCTCTTATGTTAAATAAATATAACATATTCATATATTATTAATAATAAATATTAAAAAAAATAATCATTAATGTGTTCATTTGCAAATAAATAATTATATTGTTTGCTGTGTTACAAATAATATACGATAAACCAACACAATTATTTGCTAACAATAATGAGAGATATTTTTTCCTTGCTAATTTCACGGCGCGGTGTGATTTTTTTTACGTTTTATGTATGTTAAGCATTAATTAAATAGAGGATATTTGAAGGATTTGGTGGAATATCGATTTTAATTCACGAGAGATCATACAAAATATAGTTTTTCTATGATTAGGAGTGAATTAAAATCGATATTTCACCGAATCCTACAAAAAATTATTTTATTTTATGTTTACAAATGATTATTTTTGTATTTTTGCCAAAAAATATTTCC
>VMBQ01015785.1:0-7500 GCA_007657795.1 Dreissena rostriformis | reverse complement strand
AACACGGCATACATTCATCGTCTATAATACCAGCAAAGTGTGTCTTATCGTCGACACACTATCATCGAAATCATCACCTTAATCATCATTCGAATTGCTGCTTCCTAATTATACCGAATAATGTGTTTTACTGTTTGTATGTTCAGATTATCATTTTAAAATATGGCAATTAAACCTCGGTATAAAACGACACGTTCAAAGCACTTTCGCTTTTGCTTGTAGTTTTCATTTGTTCTATGGGTTTTCGTTCCTTTTTTCGAAAATCATCTGATATATCCTGCGGATCGCTTAGGAAACGAAACTGAGGATGATGTCATTATTTTTTTTAGAAACCTATGTGTTTTCCCAATAAGTGGTTCTTTACGAGAATATAAACAGCTTAATGTTTCATCAGTTTGGTAGTAGTTTTTTTCGAATTTAGGCAGGTAAGTGCAATAATAATAATAATATCTTAAACCAATTTATAAATCATGAGCAAATTTGTATAATGATTATTATAATTATAATTATAATTATAATTATAAATAAAATTATAATTATAATTATTATCATCATCATCATCATCATCATCATCATCATCATCATCATCATCATCATCATCATCACCATCATCATCATCATCATCATCATCATCATCATCATCATCATCATCAGCATCATCATCATCATCATCATCATCATCATCATCATCATCNAATATAATAATGTAGTTCACAGTGTTATTAATTTCTGGTATTTTAAAAGTATTTACACCGAAACTGATATTAAAGAGAGACAGGTTTACTTTTAATTGTTGTTTCTCTAGAAATGTTGTCAATTAGTTCCATAGAGTTTGAATATGTTTACAATCCCAGAAAATGTGTTCTATTGTTTCAATATGTTCGCCGCATATATCACATAGATTTGTGTTGGATAGGTTGCATTTAAAAAGATATTTATTTGTAGCTATGATTCTATAAACATATTTGTATTGATTGGGTTTCTAGATTATGAGTAACATTACTCCATGCCGATAGAACACTAGATAAAAATATGTTTTCGTTTGCAATTTCATGTAAAATATTATTGCTGATGTTACATTCAAAAAGTAAGGAATCACCATATTTTTTAGATTTTTTTGGTAGAATAATTTCCATTTATTCGTATTGGTATTATCTAGATATCTTTTAACCCAGCTGCATTTGACTGATTCAGAATTCAAGAATGAGTCAATGTCTGTTAATTGGATACCTCCATTTGCTACTGATTGAATTAACTGAGTTCGTTTAATTTTACCAGGTTTACCGTCCCATATGAAATTAAATATTGCTGATTTTATATCGTTAATAATATCGTTTGGTTGATTTGGGAGAATTGTTAGTACATACACTAATTTAGGGAGTGCAAACGTTTTCAACACTGTGTTTTTTTCCGATAAGTGTAAGTTTACGGTGTTGCCATGTTTTCAAGCAGTTTTTAAATTTCTGTATTCTAGGCAGTATGTTTTTTAGAACTGTTTCATTTTCATTATTTGTAAATGTAATTCCTAACGTGGTGGCTTCATCTGACGTCCAATTGAATTTCATTTCTTTTTTATGATGGACATTACTTTGTTTTAATTTACCTACTCGTATCACAGTATATTTACTTTTGTTTAGTTTAAGACCTGATGTCATTCCTAAAAGGGTAAGCGACTCTATTAGGTTATGGAATGAGTCACTATTGTCATTTGGAATATAAGTTGCATCGTCAGCAAATAGGGACTGTTTAATTTCGTTGTCAGGTTCTAAAGATAAGCCATTTATATGTTTATTTGATTGGATGTGATGTGATAGATACTCGATGCATATAATAAATAACGATGATGAAAGTGGACATCCTTGTCGTACCCCGCGTTCGATGTTAAAACTGTTTGAAAAGAAGCCATTGTTAATGATTATACTATTAATATCGGTATAGAAAAGTTTGACCCGTTGAATGAGACTTTCACCAAAGTTCATATTTTCTAAGCAAAAGAACATAAATGAATGATCAAGTGAATCGAATGCCTTTTCAAAGTCTGCAAAGAATATTAGACCAGGATTATTTGAATTGTTGAAATAGTTTATGCATTCTTGTATAAGACGAACGTTTTCACCAATGTAACGTCCTTTTATGAAACCAGATTGAGATCTTGAAATGATTGATGGTAATATTCTTTTAATTCTGTTTGCTATACTTTTAGTTGCTATTTTATCATCATTGTTCAGTAAGCTTATCGGACGCCAGTTTGACAAGGATTCTAAGTTTTTTCCGGGTTTTGGAATGAGTGATATTATACTTTGTTTTTGTAGTGCGGTTAAACTTCCGTTGTTAAATGAATAATTTAGTGAATTAGTTAAATGTGTTTTTATATCGTTCCAAAATATTTTATAAAATTCGATAGTGATGCCATCAGATCCAGGGCTTTTGTTATTTTGCATTTCTTTAAGAGCTAATCCACATTCATATTCAGTCAGTAATCCGTTACATATTTGTTTTTCCTCTTCATTTAAAGCATGATGTGTATTTTTAAAAAGAGTGTTATTTTCGGCATTCTTTCGTTTGTAGATGTTTTCGAAAAATAGACGTTGTTCTTCTAGTATTCGATTTCTGTTTGTTATGTCCTTGCCATTGACTACTAGTTTGTGTACCGTTTTTTGTTCGCTTCTACGTTTTTCAATATTTGCAAAGTATTTTGTATTTTTTTCATTGTGTTCAACATGTTGTGCCCGCGCTCGAAGTATTATGCCATTGAGATGTGTATGATAGATCCCTTCTAATATATTTTTTTTTAAGTAATTTCATTTTCAATGGCGGTGGTATCATTTGTGTTTGTTTCATGCAATTGTTTTTCAAGTGTTTCAATGATTTTTATGGTTTCAATTTCAAGTTTTTGTGTTTCTTTTTGTTTAAATGATGTGTATCTTATTGTTGTGTTACGTTTATTACCTTTAATTATTTCCCATAAGGTGTTGGGGTTTGCATCTTTGTTATTTTGAACTGTATTGGTAATTTCCTGTTTTATTTGCGTTTGGTATTGCGTATCTAATAAGATGCTATTATTAAGTTTAAAGTATCCTGTGCCTCTTTCAGCTTGTATTGTATGCAGTTTAAGTTCAACTAGAGAGTGGTCAGTCATAAATCCTGGTTTTATGTTGCATGTGTCAATAATATTGCAGAGTGACTCAGATATTAAAAATAGTCTAATCTGCAAAATATTGTTGGTTTTGTGTTTGAGTAAAATTTGGATTCATCTTTGTTAGGGCCATAAACGTTTATTTATGTTAATTGTGTTTCGTGTATTTTTATATCTATAGTGCTTGTCTGCCAATTATTATTTCGTTAAAGTTATCCACGGTTATTCCTGCATTATTTTTTATCAGAACAGCGATGCCTTGTTTATTCGTATGTTGTCCACTAAGATAAATATCTCCGTCCCATTCATTTTTTAAAGTTTGTGCTAGGGAAGGTGTTAGGTGACTTTCCTGTAAAAGACATATGTTGTTTTTTTTTTCGTCTAACCATTTGAAAATTGTAGTGCGTTTGTCTTTGTTATTAAGCCCTTTTACATTTAAAGTACATATCTTAATACTCATACAAAAGGAGAGTTAAGTAAATGGTAAGCTTGTGTGCGCCTATCCAGTTGGTTACTGTCTTAAGACATGGAATTGAGGTAAACATGCTGTATTTGTATATATTTATGTGTATATATAAAAATAATATAGGGAGATAGGGAGATATAGGTAGGCTGGTATGTTAGTTGGAAAAAAACCCACAAAAAAACGACTGAATATTTAAAAAAAAAGTATTTTCTACAAAAACGCATGTTGAAAATATACTATATTGCGTGCGTGCGTGTGTGCTTTCGTGTGTGTGTGTACGTGCGCGTGTGTGTGCGTGTGTGTGTGTGGGCGCGTGCGCGAGTGTGTGTATGTGTGTCATAAGAAACATTAAATTTCAAATTTACCATAACATTACTAATAACATGAGAACAGTTATCATGATACGAACAGCATACATTATTATAAGTCTTAAATATTCATGACAGTCAAAAAATAACATATGTAATCCCAATATTTGGAACGTATCATTTGTATGTATCTGTAATATTTGTGTGTTTTGTATAATTACATGTTTATCGTATTGGTAATCAAAAATTTAGGAAAACGAGATACGCCTAGATAAACTGATAGTTACGATTAAAAAAAAATAACAGACTAACAAACAAAAATAAGAACAAAAAATAAGAAATATGCTTTGATTAATTGTCAGGTTCTCACGTTAAAAAACAAACGAAATCAATACACGAACCGAAAACTGAGCATGCTTGTATATCCGTCACATTGTCATTCTAAATCATATTTAATGTCTTCCAATTGTTTTATCTAGGTTGTACGATAAACGAAATGTAGGAAAATGCTTAGACCTACTAAACGGATACTCTCAAAGGAGTTATGGATAAATAACGGTACATGCATACGTGTTGGTAGCTGTATTTCCGCCACATTGTCGATCTAAATATCCAAACACGAAATATATCTAGATCAACAGACGGAATAAAATAATAACGAACGATACATATATACGTGTTGGTAACTGTTGCTTCGGGAAAAAAAGTAAAAAAAAGTGTAAAAAGTGTAGATCAGCAGACGGAATATCAAAGTTATATATCAAAGACATATATCAAAGTCACATATCAGAGACATATATCAAAGTCACATACCAAAGATATATATCAAAGTTATATATCAAAGTCATACGTTAAATCATATATATCAAAGAAATGCATCAAAGATATATATCAAAGTCATTTATCAAAGTTATATATCAAAATCATCTATCAAAGTTGCATATCAAAGTCATATATCAAAGTTATATATCAAAGTTATATCTCAAAGTCACATATCAAAGATTTATCTAAGTTATATATCAAAGATATATATATCAAAGTCATATATCAAAATTATACGTCAAAGATATATATCAAAATTATATATCAACGTTATATGTCAATGTTATATACATAATGCGTAAGTCAACATATACACGTCTATGTAGATACACGAGCAATATATATACATGTACCGAGATTAACATAGAAACTAACGAAAACATTTAAACGAGCTAGTTAACTGTGACTTAAGAAGCAAAATGTGCATGAATGCTCACATCAAGAAAAACTGATGACATAGATATACACGTTAGAAAAACTATCTTTAAGAAGTAAAGTGTACATGAATAAGTTCGTATGTCTGTCGCCTAATTTATGCTTGTGTCAAATAAACACATTCATAATTTGGTATGAGTTCCGATTGAGAAGTTTCTTTTTTTTTTTTTTTCATTTACAATTTATGTATGAATAAAAGGGAAAACAACAAATACAGTTTTCGTATTCAGAAAAAAGGACAAGAAAAAGAACTGTCATTGTATAGAAACATTGACAAAAGGACTACCAATATTTACATGTAATATGTACTAGTAGTTTTTTTTAGAGGCAAAATGTACATGAATAAGTTTGTAAGTCTGTCGTTTACTTTGCGTTTATGTCAAACACATATATTCATAAAAAGGTATGAGTAGCATGTCACATGTGTTACTAGACTGTTTTTGTAACAAGCAGAATGAACATAATAAGTTCGTGTGTTTGTCGTTTACTTTATGCTTATGTTAATTATACATTTCTAAAAACGGTATTAGTTAACATTGACACGTTTCTTTGTTTTTCATAAACAATTATGTATGAAAAAAGGAAAACCAAACAAAAAACAACATTATTTTTGTTTGGTAAAAAAAGAGACGGACAATGACACGAAAAAACAAGATGGGTTTGTGAAAAACTAGCATTGTATAGAAATTGACATTAAGACTTTTTTACATGTACAGAAACATAATTTCGGTGATCTATACAGTGATTAAACGCTGCGCTGCAAATGCAGTGTGTGTGTGTTTGTGTGTGTGCGTGCCTGTGTGCATGCGTGCGTGCGTGTGTGTGTGTGCGCGCGCGCTTGTATGCTTACGTAAGTGCGTGTGAGCCTCTGTGTGTGAGAGATCGTGTGCGTATGTGCGTGTTTATTATTGAATTCTTGTTTAAGAATGTGCTCATATCTTGCTCTTATGCGTTTGTGTGTAAGCGAGTATGTGGATGTTTTAAGAGTGAAGTAACATTTGTTAAATATATATTACTTAGTGAGGTCTTTTATTTTCTAAGCAAAGTCATTAAAGTAACATTTATGAATATATATTACTTAGTGCGTTTTTTGTTTTCAAAAAAAAGTCATTGCGGTTTAACAAATCAGTCTTCGCTATAAGAGAAGGCACATTCTTGTTTCCCGTGTTTCTCGTGCTGTGGTGGTATTTTCAAAAACGAAGTCATTGCGGTTTAACAAATCAGTCTTCGCTATAAGAGAAGGCACATTCTTGTTTCCCGTGTTTCTCGTGCTGTGGTGGTATTTTCAAAAACAAAGTCATTGCGGTTTCACAGATCAGTCTTCGCTATAAGAGAAAGGGGCGTTCTTGTACCCCGTGTTTCTCGTGCTGTGGTGTCGATTGATAGAAGCTTTTCAAACGGATGGTGTAATGTTTGTATACTTCACATAATTGGAAAGGTTACTTCTCTTGGTCGACAAAATTTTACTAGTTCGGCCATGGCAAGTCCGTCCAGTATTTGTACTGGTCATTTGTCACTTTATGTACAATTTCATTGACGTCACGGTAATACATGACGCCGTCGCGAGACCAAGTTGATGTTACTATGTCTCTTTGTTTTTTTCGTACGCAAGCAAGTACGTGGTTATTCAGTTTGGTGAGGTGGTCGTTAATAAATATAGGTGTTTTTAGTTTTCGCAAGTTTTTCGCGCTTTGCATTATTTTCCTTCTTTTTATGCGGGCGATCAACTTCAGAACGATGGGTCCAGGTTTTCTATTGTCGAATTTACCTATTCTGTGTGTTATGTCAATTTCGCGTTTTGACAAGTGAAGGTCGGGGATGTTTCGGTTTAGCGCTTCTAGAACTTTTCTGTTGTTTCGTTTACTTGTATACGATATCGGGAAAAGAAAGTAAAAATTATACACTGATCAGACATTATACAAACACGTCACATCAGTTAAAGCATAAGGTACTAAGTTCTTAATTATTTTCGTATTTTATGTTTGCGCTTTTAAAACTTAAAACTTAAGCATTTTCAATTCATTAGTTTACATTTTTTTTAATTATTTTACATCAACCAGTGTTAGAGTAAATTCATAACTAAATACCATCCCTTAAGTATGTTTATAATTCTTTTGAATCTCAGAACAGGTTTATTTTGATCAAGAAACTTACATTCTATTTCGACCATAGTTACTAGTATATTGAACGTGATACATTAAGGAAACAGTCATTGCTATTTTGTTGATATCAGCCTAGAGGAGGGGGCGGAGGTGGAGGAGGTGGTGGTGCGGGCCTGGGAGGCGGTTGCGGTGATAAGGGCGGAGATCCCGGGAAGAACGGGGAGCGGGGAG
>VMBQ01015782.1:0-12544 GCA_007657795.1 Dreissena rostriformis | reverse complement strand
GCTAGTAAGTAAAAAAACAAATTGATGCTAGAGGAATGAAACGTTGCAACCATTTCACCCATTTCAAACAGAATGTGAACGTGTGCACATCCATAGATTGATTGTAACATTTTCGACTAACCGGAATTATGGCCCGTTTCTATCTAAAACATACATCTCCCCTCTCCGCCCGTCCGTGCGTAGGAGGTTAGCAAAAAATGACACGTTTCGTATCAATAATTGGAACACAGCTTTGATACTTGAATGGATGTTATCTATGAACACTATCAAAACACTCACATTAGCTGACTTTGTTAACATTCACATTGACCTAGTTGTGGACATGCAGTAAATCAGCAGGGATAAATTCTTAATGTTTAACCCAAAATGTCGCGATCATCTAAAAACAAATACCGCTTAATACAAAGCATTCAGAATTGCATTGGTGTCATCCTTGAATACTGTGCAGAAGGTCCAAATTCTTGGTTCAACCAAAATGACGCGTTTTACATATCATCGATAATGCTTCCTACGAAGCTTTTTTTATTTGCATGGATGGTGTTTGAACACTATCAACGCACCGTCATCATCTGATTTCATTATGACATTGACATTGGCCTTATTTTAGACTTATATTAATTCTAGATTTCCAAATGTTTAGATACACTAAAATAACACGTTTCTTCTAAAATCAATACCGCCTGCTACAGAGATTTGATACTTGCATGTGTGTTAAATTGCATACTCTCAACACACCCACATCACGTGCACTCGTTTTGATCTTGACATTAACTTACGTTTGAACAATTTCAGAAGGCCCACATTCTTGGTAGTCCCAAAAAAAACGTGATTCGTTATACATCAATACAGCTTGCAACGAAGCTTTGATTCTTTCATGGATGACAAACCCACATAACCTAACTTTATTTTGACCTTACCTAAAAATATTTTGGACCAATTCAGAAGGTCAAAAGTATGGGTAAACACAGATTGCCCGTTCTATTAACATCTTTACTAATTACTAAAATTTGGGTCTAATTTTGGCCTAAGACGTTTTAAAATGGGCAAATTAATAGATACTGACAATGATTCCACCGGGGACATCAGCGTTTATTAAACGCAGCGTCTTGTTAAACTTGGGTCACTCGTAACTCAAAAAGTTATTATTTAGATGGCTGAAACGTTACACACTTATTAATCAGAATGTTAACTTGCGCACCTCAATATTTTGGTTCGAAGGTTTTAGAAAAATCTGAAATTATGGTCACTTTTTATTAAAACACAACAACAACAACATGTATGTACATTTGTTGCTCTTTGTCGCGTTGTATCTCTGAAGGTTGTGCTGCTAGTGGGCTAAAACGAAGAAACATATTAACCTACATGTTAACCTGGGCACCTCTATATTTTTATTCGGATGTTTTTTTGAGTTGTGGCCCTTTTTGCACACGTTTTTTTTTTAACTTGCGTCGTCTGTGACTCAAAATCTATTAGTGCTAAAATTAAAATTTACAAACATATTAACCATGGTAAGTTGCGTACCACCATGTTTTGGTAAAGATATTTCCTACGCAGTCGGATTGATGGCCCTTTTATAGCAAACATTTTTCAATTTTTGTCGCGCGGTATGCTACTACCAAAAAGTATTGCCACTAGAGAGGTCGTAAACGTCACAAACTTGGTATATGTGCGACTTTATAGTTTAGGTACTTTTTTCGATTTTTCGACATAAGTTGAGTTTTCAGACAAAAGCGGAATATAGGATCATCCGTATCCTCTGAACACATTTCTAGCTGATTTATGTCCGTCAGGGTGTTTGTTAAGACCTATAGGCTTACATACGCGTTTGGCCTTTTCTATACAGGACCAATCCATGTATCTTGGTGACGTTTTTCTCTTTATCGCCAATATCATTCATTAAATGAGTATAACTTAATAACGTATAACAATTTAGTCGAAAATGAACTTATTACAAATGTCTATACATATATCAGTATGACCCATTCGATGTTTGTTTTAGGTTCCAAACGTGAAGTTTATGTTAACTGGTATGTTTATTTTTACACTTTTAGGTCGTGGATGACAAGTATAGCTGCCGTGGTAAGCACAGTATTTTGTCTTCAACACACACTGTCTTAATGTTGAACCCATACGAAATATATGAAATATCATTTAATGCAGCATTTATTTTTGTTGAAAATTATATTTGTTACATTTGAACCCATGTTTAACAAACAAGTAATACAAACAGTTTCGGCTCATCTAACATATTCAATATAATAAATGGGCTTACCACTATAAAATTTGCATTAACTGTTAAAATATTTTATATTATATGCTTCTCAGTTGCTCAGACTTGTATTTTGACCGTTTTAAAGATAGTCCCTTAAATTCTATAGTTGTTGAGCATTTTAATAATTAGATCTTTATGGTAGCATCCTTTTGTTAAATTAAATGAAAATAAAACAACTTTCCACCGTTTTAGTTACCACCCCCTGTGGCGGGCAATCAGCATATGAACGGGCATTCCCCGCCCCCGGCATATTCTAACGGGGCTCCCCCGCCTCCTTACAGCGCCGTCACCCCAAGCGTCCCGCAGTACCAACAACCGCCCGTAATAAGCAAAGGTTACCAACAGAAACGGGGGAAAAGCGCGAGCGGTGGTCAAGACTTCACTCATGGTATATACACGACCAATCGAGTTGCTAATTATCGTAATGCAAGACCTCCCAAACACCATTATCGTCATCTCCGCTTCATCATTATCGTAGTGATGACCTCCATTGCATCATTATTGTAATGTAAGCCACCATTACAGTATTATAGCAATGTAAGACCACCATTACATCATTATCGTAATGTAAGACCTTCACTACATGATTATCGTAATGTAAGATCTCCACTACATGATTATCGTAATGTAAGACCTCAACTACACTATTATCGTTATGTAAGACCTCCTCTTCATGATTATCGCAATGTAAGACCTCCGCTATATCATTATCGTATTGTAAGACCACCATTACAGTATTATCGCAATGTAAGACCACCATTACATCATTATCGTAATGTAAGACCTTCACTACATGATTATCGTAATGTTAGAACTCCACTACAGCATTATCGTAATTTAAGACCTTCACTTCATGATTATCGCAATGTAAGACCTCCGCTATATCATTATCGTAATGTAAGATCTCCACTACACCATTATCGAAATGTAAGACCTCAACTACAGCATTATCGTAATGTAAGACCTTCACTACATGATTAACGTAATGTAAGACCTCACTTACACCATATCGTAATGTAAGACCTCCACTACAGCATTATCGTAATGTAATAAATCCACTACTGAATTATCGTAATGTAAGACCTCCACTACAATATCATCGTAATGTTAGGACTCCACTTCATGATTATTGTAAAGTAAGACCTCCACTACATGATAATCGCAAAGTGAGACCAACCCTATATGATTATCGTAATTTAAGACCACAAATACATGATTATCGTAATTTAAGATATCCACTTCAGCATTATCGTAATGTAAAACCTCCACTACACCATTGTCTTAATGTAAGACCTCCACTTTTTGATTATCGTAATGTAAGACCTTCACCACATGATTATCGTGATGTAAGATCATAATTACAGTATTATCGTAATGTAAGACCTCCAATACATGATAATCGTAAAGTAAGACCTCCACTACAACATTATCGTATGTAAGATATAAACTACAGACTTATCGTAATGTAAGACCTTCACTTCAGCATTATCGTAATGTAAGATATCCACTACAGCATTATCGTAATGTAAGACCTCCACTACATGATTATCGTAATGTGAGACCTCCACTACATGATTATCGTAATGTAAGACCTCCACTACAGCATTATCGTAATGTGAGATATGCACTACATCATTATCGTAATGTAAGATATACACTACAGCATTATCGTAATGTAAGACCTCCACAACAACATTATCGCAATATATGACCTCCACTACATGATAATCGTAATGTAAGACCTACACTACATCATTATCGTAATGGAAGACCTCCACTAAATAATTATCGTTATGTTAGACCTCAACTTCAGCATTATCGTAATTTAAGACCTTCGCTACAGCATTATCGTAATGTAAGACCGCCACTACAGCATTATCGTAATGTAAGACCACCACTACAGCATTATCGTAATGTAAGATATCCACAGCAAAATCATGGTAATGTAAGACCTCCACTACATGATTACCGTAATGTAAGACCTCCACTACATGATTATCGTAATGTAAGACCTCCACTACAGAATTATCGTAATGTAATATATCAACTACAGCATTATCGTAATGTAAGACATCCACTACAGCATTATCGTAATTTAAGATAACCACTACAGCATTATCGTAATGTTAGACATCCACTACATGATTACCGAATTGTAAGACCTCCACTACATGATTATCGTTATGTTAGACCTCCACTACATCATTATCGTAATGTAAGATTTATACTTCATCATTATTGTAATGTAAGACATCCACTACAGCATTATCGTAATTTCAGATATCCACTACAGCATTATCGCAATGTATGACCTCCACTACATGATTATCGTAATGAAAGACCTACACTACATGATTATCGTAATGGAAGACCTCCACTACATGATTATCGTAATGTTAGACCTCCACTTCAGCATTATCGTGATTTAAGACCTTCGCTACAGCATTATCGTAATGTTAGAACGCCACTACAGCATTATCGTAATGTAAGACCGCCACTACAGCATTATCGTAATGAAAGATCTCCACAGCAAAATCATGGTAATGTAAGACCTCCACTACATGATTATCGTAATGTTAGACTTCCACTACATGATTATCGTAATGTAAGACCTCCACTACAGCATTATCGTAATGTAAGATATCAACTACAGCATTATCGTAATGTAAGACCTCCACTACAGCATTATCGTTATTTAAGATAACCACTACAGCATTATCGTAATGTTAGACCTCCACTACATGATTACCGTATTGTAAGACCTCCACTACATGATTATCGTAATGTTAGACCTCCACTACATCATTATCGTAATGTAAGATATATACTACATCATTATCGTAATGTAAGACATCCACTATAGCATTATCGTAATTTTAGATATCCACTACAGCATTATCATAATATATGACCTCCATTACATGATTATCGTTATGTAAGACCTTCACTACATCATTATCGTAATGTAAGATATCCAGTACATCATTATCGTAATGTAAGACCTTTAATACAGCATTAACGTAATGTAATACCTCCGCTACATGATTATCGTAATGTTAGACCTCCACTTCTGCAATATCGTAATGTAAGACCTCCACTACAGCATTATCGTAATGTAAGACCTCCACTACAGCATTACCGTAATGCAATACTTCCACTACATGATTATCGTAATGTAAGACCTCCACTTCATCATTATCGTAATGTAAGACCTCCACTACAACATTATCGTAATTTAAGATCTCCACTTCTATATTATCGTAAGTTAAGACCCCCACTACATGATTATCGTAATGTTAGACCTCCACTACATGATTATCGTAATGTTAGACATCCACTACATGATTATCGTAATGTAAGACCTCCACTACAATATCATCGTAAAGTAAGACCCCCACTTCAGCATTATCGTAATGTACGACCTCCACTACAGCATTATCGTAATGTAAGACCTCCAATACAGCATTATCGTAATGTAAGATCTCCACTACAACGTTATCGTAATGTAAGACCTCTGTTACAACATTATCGTATCGACACACACTACAACATAATCATAAAATCAACTCAATTATCTGACGCAGCACGACCGTCGTCATAAGAGTTGGCATCGGTAGAAGTGCAGACATAATTTCTGGAATTCGTTTGTTATCCTTTTTTTTAGAAGAAAAAGTATTTTGCATTTCTGAAGTTCGATATTAATGCTTTCAATTGATAAATGTATACATGTACGTCTGCACTGGCAAGCGCAAGTATAATCAAGGTGTATAGAAAACAAGGGAAAAACTGACCCCATCTTAATTCGAACCACTGACATTAAACAAGTCTCTTTAAGAAATAAAAACATGTTTCAATTGAATAACATAAGAACGACAAGTTCATTTATTATGATAATTTTACTAAGATAATTTTCATTGAAACTTCGTTTTGAACTATACTCCCGACCATGAATGTAGTCAATTTCACCGTAACTAAAAAACGTATGGGTTTCTATTCTTAGAAAAGCAATATCACCATCGTGATCCCTTTGAGTTTTTGTTTGTATGACTGCCTTATGCCTTGTGCGAATTTCCTTAATGGGATAAATATTTGAGGCAAGGGCAAAGACGATATAGAGCGGACATGAACGCACCGTCTCAAACTACGACCCTTCGAGAATTACATTGACCTTGAGCTTGCATGACCGGTTTTTGCAATATGTTCATGGGCAAACACTGTATGCAAATTTTCGTGAAACTTCTTTAAATGGTATAGGGCTTGTGGAGTTGATATGAAAAGACGACACGAGAATGAAAACTTAAAAAAACAACACTTCGAGAATGACCTATAACTTATGGTGGCACGTAACGTACATCTCTTATGCACATCGTCTCAATTGCCTATGTATATATTACAGCCAAGTGGTATGACAAGTTTCAAAAGGCGTGGGTCATACTGCCTGCATCTGAAACGAAATAGAGTTTCGAATATTTTACTTTCAAGTGTGCATTGAACTTGAGCCGGAAAGACTGAATTATGCATTTGCAAATGTGCTTAATGGCCTAAATAGTTGATCTTAGTTTAATATGAGATAATGCGTGGGTAATGTTTTTTATGCCCGGACGCTATTTGTGATATACAGTACATTTGACGCACTTGTTTTCGTCTTTACAGGATTCCTGGCAGGCGTCGTGTTAGGGTACGGTTTCGGCGGCCCGTGGGGTTGGGGATGAGGCTGGGGTTGGGGCTATCATCCGAGGTTCGGCTGGGGCTATGCGGACTACGATTTGGACGTCGACGTTGACGTCGATGTTCATATTGACGTAGATAACGTTGACATGGGAAATGACGCGGCAGACTTTGGAGGGAGCGATTTCAAGGATTACGACCCAGGACAAGGTGATGTGAATTTCGATGCCGACGGCGGGGGATATGGAGGCGACGACGGTGGCGGTGGCGCGAACGGAGGCGGTGGTGGTTGTGGTGGTTGCGGTGGGGGCCACGATGATGGTGGAGGCGGCGATGGTGGTGGCGGCGGCGATGGTGGCGGCGGCGATGGTGGTGGAGGCGGTGGTTGTGGTGGTGGATGCGGTGGAGGTTGTGGTGGCGGATGAGGTGGTTAGAATTAATTGAAATGACAAAGAAATGCGTTGATGACTTCATCTATTTTTAAGAAACATTCATTGTGCATGTGCTGCTATCAGGAGACTATTGAAAACGTGATTATGAAAACCCTTTCCTGATCTGTGATATTGAATGCTTTCTTATTTTTTATTTTCGATGAAAATTTTATTTTAAAATAAATTTTAAGAGGAACTTACATATAGTGGTATTATAATGACATTTATGAATATCGCTCTGCACTCTGTACTATTCAAGTGAATTTCGTTGATAACAGTTTTCTGTTTTGACATTGTGTTGGTAATTAAAACTGGATTCCTACTGCAATATAAAGTATATATTTTAGATCAATGCTCTTTACTTAAACATGTTCATTTAATTTACCAAATATAATATAACACAAAATGAAAAAAATAATAACAACACTTTAGCAAAAAAATAAGACCAAAATCGGTATCAAACTTATGACTTAAAACCCATACGAAGAAATGACAGTAAGTAGCGCTGCATTATCAAGTATGGTAAATAACCCTATCTCACTAATTAAAGTACCAATCGTGATTTATCGACTATCTCCGGATGGCTCCGCAAGATAGAATTATGCAATAAATCGTCTGCTGATCCAGAGTGATAAAGTGCTTGATTCTCACACGTATGACGTCAAAACACGGCCAAGTATACAAGCCCCACACTGCATGAACACTTTTCTTATTATATATCGAGAGTTGTATTTGTTATTGTGTGTCATTATTATTTTTGTAACATGATGATATTTTTTTAAGAAGTTGCACCTTTGGGTCCGTTGTAAATGTCATAGTCCCTATTATATACTTTATATTAACTTGTGTTGTGCGGATGTTTTACCCTGTAATTAACATTGATTACGCTTTTCGATTACAACTACACGGTGAATTAATTGGTGAATAAAGAGCACAACATTTCGTCTGTAAAACCCACACTCAAAATAAAGAAGATGCTGTTGAATCAAGGAAAGGGAGTAAATTAATAAAGGATTCATATTTTAACAAGTTGTCTCCCTTTGCTGTTTTTCCCCCATTTTATAATAATTACAAGATACTTGTTCAATGCTTTAATGTGGATTTACTGTATTGACGTCCGAATTCCGTGCGTGTTTAAGCGACATAATTACAGAAGATGGTAATACAATAAGCTGTTTTCATTGTTGCGGGCAATTTACTTTTAATCCGTCCATGGTGATAGTTTCCAAGACATGGAAATATGTACTAGTATACAAAAACATGTCGATATTTTTCTAGAGTTTTATATTAAANATCATATGATTTTGTCCTGTTTCTGTATGTTAAGTACAGTGCTGCACCCAATAAAAACATCACGTGGCTGATAAAGCGAGTTTTGCAATCTAAAACGGTGAATAATGGGAACCCAAGTAGATCAATAACCGCTATATGTTATGTTGGCGGTGATTTAATAGCTGAATATAGCGACTACTGTATGTAGAACATTTGCTATATGTAATGTTTACATCCTCACATAAAAGAGAGGTGCAGTGAATAGGTGAAACCGTGGGAAAATATTAACATGAATATCGTGTTAAAAGGCGAACGCTATGCCTCAGTGATTGTTTTAAACCCGCAATCGCTGGCATGTTCGTATAACGTTCCAATACCTCAGTTTATGTTTATATATGTTTCAGCGCAGTAGTGTATTGGATATGCTTCTTGTGGATGTGATAGAAAGTAACCTCGCAGCACCTTCATAAATATTATGTTTAAAAAGTCGGCAAAAATTGCGACAGTATCGAACCAGGCTTAATAGATTTGTTGTGGATATACCTACATGACCTATATGTAAAACATTGCCATGGGATGTGTGGAAAGTCATGAGAAGAAACACAGGTTTAAACGTACGTATCCGTTTTCCAATAATGTGTAGTTAGAACGTATTTCTAAAGAGTGCATATACCAATATAAAAACACATTCTGTAGGATATGTTTAAAATACTGAATCGGTACAGGTGTTTATATGGAAATTCATCTAAGCTGCTGTGCATATGTATTAAGGATTAACAAAAACAAGAAGTTACACGCCGTATTAATTTTTAATGTATGCTAAATAATGCATGTGAATTGTTCTCTAACACTACCGCAGTATCTGGATAATAAATAAATTTTAAAAAAATGCTGGAAATTCTCGAAAACTTTGCAAGAGGTCCTAACAAAAGATCTATCAATAAATGTTAGTTAAATGTGATCAGAAAAAGTAAAACTAAACGAAATAAGAGACGAAGTATGTGTAGGATATCAACATCAACGTCGATGAGTTGGTAGCTACAGGGCTATGGGGTTTATATCAAAGCAACGATCTTTAACTATTGACAAGATTCTGCGTAGGGGGCCTACTTCAAACATAACCAACACTAGCTATATTTGATGTCCGAAATTTATTTACAATATTTTGATGTTAGGCTTTATAAGCAGCTGGACTATTGATTTTTGTTTATAGTATACTTGTCTGTGGTTTATATACAAACAGTGAATAGTAACAGTGAATTTGATCGATAATGTTTACTGTGTTACTGTGAAATGCCGTCTTTTACACTTACATCTAAAATATATACTGCATTTGTATTGCAGCCGTTATAAATCCACATAAATACAAATTTCTCTTCCAACTGTTTATAACCCGGCATGTTTCCTTTCCCAAAACCACAAAACTAATAACATACTACACCTCCCCCATCCGGGGGAAAAGAGAGCTACATGTTAGTACCGACTCCATAAAAAGACAAAAGACCTTCTTGATTGTAAGAACAGTGCATATTTCAGAGCAGCTACATCGGATAAACAGAGATAAATCCTCTCTACATGTTAAACATTTAGCGTTGATTATATACGTATAGATTATATCCTTATTGATCATTTGTGGTTTTTTAAGCTATTTTCGTGTTTGACTTAAGTACCCGTCGAGATAGTCGATATTCTAAAACTATGTTATGAAAGAAAACGGATATATGGTAAACAATGTGTTATGTTGATAATTTAATTCGTATGCTGATCAAACTTGCCATAATTAGACTCATTTTCGTGACCTATAAATTTCGCAATTCATATCTTTGGTTCAATTGGGTTACGAGAACAATCCCTTTAACATATCTTGGTTACTTGGTATGTAAGCGGTCGGCCAAACGTGATATATTATGTTGTTTGCGCTAAATACATATGTTTAAACTGGTCAACTTTATTGATTAGAGCATTTATTCACAAAGCATTCCAAGCTCAGATTAATCTGATATTTGTCCTCATTTAGAAATAATATTTGTATGCGTTTCTTGACAAAACTTACTCAGTTCACCCTTGTAATAAGTATTTAGGTGTTTATGTTGAAAAAAAAATAGCGCATGCCCAAATATACATGTGTGCATTTTGTATCATGTTTTTATGCCAAAATGGTCACATTAAACTTCATCCATATATTTTTTCAAAATAAAGAATATAAAATTATGTAATACTATTTAGAATTTGGAAACACCGCTCCTCAATAGCCTGCGCCAGATCAGTTTACTATTGTTGTATCAAAGATGTAAATAAGGCTCAATTGGTCTTGGTCGGCTCAGGTACTACTTAAAAGTACCACGTCTTCTCTAAAGTATACTTCAGTTTACTCCGGGTACGGTATATACGTTTAAAGGCTACCGGGCATACTCCGGGGTACGTTTTAGTATATTTTCCGTACCACGGGTACTTTGTCGTATACTTAAGAGTACCAGGGGGTACTTTTATTAGTACCTGAGCCGACAATGACCAATCGAGCGTCAATAAACGGAAGCATACTAGCCCGTGGCCCGAAAAAAGCGTAGTAGACGCCAAGATTATTTTGAGAAGAATTATATGACCTCAATGAAGAAAGCCTTATAAGATAGGTGCGCATGCATGGTCACTTTGTTAGCGTATAACACTAAATTTGAAAATTCCTCAATAATGTCACAAACTGGTTATTCTCAGTCGCTATATGCAAACATGTCGACCACAGCCCCACCCAGCCAATAGCCCAATACTTACAATGTGGAGCTTATCGCATTATGATTTCATATTATCTAAAATAATAATGTATGCTGTTTCTTGCCAACTCGCCTGATTTAATATATCACACACTAGGGTTGTTGATAATAAAGACTTGCTTGTGTAAACTGATCAAACGGTTAGGTGGATATAGCCTGTTGCCTATGATGCATAAAAACATTTCGGTTCGCTATAAAGAAGATGATACTGAAGAATTTCAATATTTCTGAGCGTTTTCATTCGCGAGAGTCATATAATGTTCACGATTTCAAAATGCGTCTTGTTAATTTCAGCACACAGTCGACCACTTAAGACCACCTAACACCAGTTACCAGATGTCTTTATCATTTGAAAATGTCAGCTGAATACTGGTACCCGTCATTTACATATAATACTTGCGGTATTTCAGCACTGAGTCGACCCTCAAAGACTGGTTATCTGCTGTACAGTGATGGAACCAGCAAGTGGAAGAAGGTGTTCGTGGTGCTGTTCCAGGACTCCATGATGGCCTGGTTCGAGTCGCCCAAAAAGAAGACTCCGCTGTGTTACGTCGTATTGAGGGTAACTGATGTACATGTACTGTTTTATTGCATTCTTCGTCGTAAAAAGTGGGGACAGTACCAATCAATAATAGGCCGATCATTGCACTGCGAGTCTACAACAAATGAGCCGCATCATGCGAAAAGTGGTCTTATGTCCTATGCGGCCTGCGTAGCTCCAGACCAGCATTCGGATTAGCGCAGTGTGGTCAGAAACTACCTTGTTCGCTAATGAGACCACGAAACATTGCGTTACTTTATGGCGGACAGGATTGTTCCTGACCAGACTGCGCGGATGTGAAGATGGTAGATCTACGAAAATTGTATATTTTCGAATGACTCAACCATAACGAATCAAGGTTTACACTTTAAGTGTAGTTTGTGAATGTATAATAAAATAATTAATTTATTAACCAAGTGCAGAAATGTACAGGTGAGCGATTAGAGCTATCAGGGTAAACATGTTTTAATTTCATATTATTGTACAATGTGTGAAAAATATGGTCGTCGGCTACTTTTTTGAAGGTAAAAATGACATTGGATACAGCATGATACATGTTCACACGATATTTATAATTATTTTAAGCGCTTAA
>VMBQ01015779.1:0-12526 GCA_007657795.1 Dreissena rostriformis | reverse complement strand
AAAATACGGTATTTTAGAACTTTCCTTTTTTTGTCATTCGTGGTTTACAGTCCCTTTAAATGTTAAGTACCAGCTGTAACTGTATTTAAGGCATTATAGTACTGATAAAATCACTATTATTGTGAACAAACACATCAGGTGCATTAAACAATTAAAATAGGTATTAAAAATTGAACAAAAAATCAATATATTTAAATGTGAATGAAACTTATATTATTGAAACTTTCAGTTTTCGCAAGAAAAGTGCTGTCAAAACCTTAAAATACGGGGCGTAAAAGTTGTATAGGTCCAGAACAAATAAAAACAAATCTATGGTCATGAACCTTTAACCTTAACATGGAATAGATGTTTGAACATATAGTTAGTGGAACAAAGCGAATTTAGTAACTTAAGTCGCGTTCTGAGAAAACTGGGCATACTGCTTGTGCGTAAATTGTCATCCCAGATTAGGCTGTGCAGTCGGCACAGGCTAATCAGGGACGACAATTTCTGCTTTAATGGAATTTATTGTTTAAATAATGTCTCTTCTTAGCAAAAATCCAGTGTAGGCGGATAGTGTCGTCCTGGATTAGCCTGTGCGTACTGCACAGGCTTATCTGGGACGACACTTTATGCACATGCATTATGCCCAGTTTTCTCAGAACACGACTCAATTATTAATCTAGTTATTGATAATAATAATTTTACAATTATTATTCAGGCATTAGAAAGACTGTTGTTTATGATTCAGATGGAAAAAACTAACAAAAAAAAAACCCAATAATTTTGGCAAGAATATAAATGTAAGGGCCAATAAAAGTTTTATTTGGTTTGATATATAAACTTAATATATGTATTAAAAGAGGGAACATGCACTGTTTTAATATGTTTTTATATTAAGAGGAAATATAATTAACATGACCCTTAAAAGATGATTTCAATTCACATTTCATTCAACTGCAAGGACAAAGGGATTGTTTTCAGAACTTACTCTGAATTACTGTAAAATCTTCTTTGGCATGAAATTTTGTTGTTTTTCAAAAAATGACATTTTGAGGACACATACATTCATTGAGCTCTGGTTTTGGATATAAAAAATCAAAAAAATCTGCATCAGTCATTTTCCCATGTGTTTCTGTTAAATTCATGGATATGTCAACCCAAAAAATCAACAAAGATTAATGTCCCATGAATAATAATGATTTTACAGTAATTCAAAAAGACCGATATCTATTTAAGAAGCAAATAAATATGTTTCAATGCCTACCTCGTCTTTCTCAGGAATTTCGTAGACTTCTTCTTGCTAAAATCATAAAAAAACATAAAATTATTCTAACAATAAGGCTAAAGAAGTTTTGTACGAGTATTTAGTGAGGCACATGACCACCCTAAAGACAACTGAAGACCTAGTTAATTTGTTATATAACTTTCTGTATTAATTATATAACTTTCATTAATTTATCTACAGCATTCCATATTCATTTTATAACTTACAATACTCATTCTATAACTTTCTGTATTAATTCTACAATTTTTTGTATTCATTCTATAATTTTAAGTACTCATCCTAAAACTTCAATCTGGGATTCTATAACTTACTCTTTTCTGTTACTGTTAAGTTTTCATTAAAAAAACTTCATTCAGCATTCATTTCAATGCGTGATACATCTGACCGGATTCAACTTACAACTTGCATGACTTTATAAAATAATTCAGTTTTAGAAAGTTTTGGTATATTTACAACAAGCTTTTTGTGAACGAAAAAAGCAATTCTTACAAAGGGTGGATTGTTCAATACATCAATACAAAAAGTAATTCTTACAAATGGTGGATTTTTCATTGCAGTAGAAAAAAAGCAATTCTTACAAATTGTGGATTTTTCATTGCATCAAAAAAAGCAATTCTTACAAATGGTGGATTTTTTCCTTGCATCAGAAAGAAAGCAATTCTTACGAATGGTGGAGTTTTCATTGCATCATAAAAAGCAATTCTTACTGTCATTGCATCAGGTTCTTCGTATGTCTCTTGCGGAACCTGTAAAATAAGACATTCAGCTTTCAATGTTTCAAGCAGAATACAAAACATTATAAATGGCATAAATTATTTTCTTTATGATTATAAATATATACTGTCAGTTAAAATCATTAGGATATATAATTCTCAACAGTTAAATCAAATTTTGTGAAAAAAAGAGTAAAAGTACATGCAAAAATCACTCATTGAATACATGAATGTATGAAAAACATTCCCAATTAATTTATTGTTAGCTACATGTAACTTTCTAATAAACAAGGATGCTTTATCAACAAATCTGTCTTAATGAGTATACAGAGGAGGTAACAGACAAAAGTCTCCATTTACATCAATTGTTGTGGAGGTAGCCAATGTTGTGTTGCTTACCAAAGGTGGCCGCGCCCTTGAGGTGTTGCCAACTGGCGGTGGGGGTGGCCTTGAACTGTTGCTAACTGGTGGAGGCCCCATTGAAGTGTTGCTAGGTGATGGTGGGGGTGCCCTTGAAGTGTTGCTAGGTGATGGTGGGGGTGCCCTTGCAGTGTTGCTAGGTGATGGTGGGGGCACCCTTGAACTGTTGCTAACTGAAGAAGGGGATGGCCTTAAAGTGGAGCTAACCGGAAGTGGGGGCGCCCTTGAAGCATTGTTACCCAGGGGCGGAAGTCCACCTCTCTTGGGCGGTTCGACCACGTCCGGTTCTTCATAATCTTCCTAAAATAGACAAAATATTGAATACGATGATTGATATATCGTACAGCTGATAAATAAAACATTATTTGAATACTGCATATTAAAAACCTTTGTGTGCTGGGAAATTTGTCGTCTGCTAAAATGTCGTCTGCTGAATTTCTAAAATTAGGATTTTCTTCAATTTTTTTCAAAGAATACTATCAGAATAGCAAACAGTTTGGATCCTGAAGAGACGCCACGTTCTGTGGCGTCTCATCTGGATCCAAACTGTTTGCAAAGGCCTACAAAATCCGGTTCCAGCGCTCAAAGGGTTAAAAACCTTTGTGTGCTCATCAAATCATTAATTTATTGGGTATCAGTAGTTTTAACTGTTACAAGCACTCCCCTTTTGTAAGAATAATTTGCTCCAAACTATTATTTTATTTTGTAGATTTGCATGTTAAAGTTCAATGTAAACCTAGTTGAGTATTAGTATATGCAGGTAAATTTCAATGTAAACCTAGTTGTGAAAAAGTATTTGACGATACCTTTAAATGTACACATAGTTGAGAACAAGTATTTGCAGGTAAATTTTAATGTAAACCAATATACATACAAGTATTGTAAACATACTTTTCCTTAAATCAGAGTAACCTCTACAGAAATTAGGCCAATATTTAAGTTGTTTTGCAGTATATATTTTTAAGTGCGTTGAACAAAACATGGCTTGACTATTTTAAATAAAATTCACATTTTTTACTTTCATTTTCATTTTTTTGCGAAAGTTTGAATACAGATTCCCTTCGAAAGAAAGATAGATACTGTTGGCCTAACACAAATAAAGATAAATATATCTTAATTGATGTTCAACACACTATGCAAGAGTGTATGATTTCATACTATTACTACCGCAGTGTTTTTTCCCCATTTTGGGAATTGGGTGGGACCGGGGCCCTTTGAACAGGGAAAATTGTTTTTGACTAAAATTGGGAAATTGCAGGTTTTGTGTTTTTTTTTCTGCAAACAAATACTTCAAAAATGAGAATAATAGTGTGTTCACTATTTAATCTACTATGTTCCAATTTATATACTTGGACAGGGAATTAAACTTATTCAGCATTTTTTTTTTTAAACCTTTCGATTGGTAGTCATTTGGAAAAAATATATACCATTTGAGATTGGGAATAGGGCCCCAAATTTAACCAAATAAAAACACTGTACCTGGGCATCACATGTGGTCTCCTCGTAAGTCTCCTCCTCTTGGGCGGGCACTGAAGTCTTTCTTGGCATATCCCCGCCTCTGGGGGGTTGAAGAGTGGCCCTGGGGGGTTGGACTGCGCCCCTGGGTGGTGGGGCAGCGCCCCGGGAGGTCGGGGGAGGGGGTGGCAGGTCCGCCTCGGGCTCTAGATAGTCTGGCGTATCATCCTGCTGCAAATAAAACAAGTGCAGAATACTGTTAAATCATTTATATTTGTTGGCATGAAATTTCGTCTTTTTAAAAAAAAATGACTATTTGGTGGACAAGTTAATATTGTGGATTTCTGAATTTAGAAAAGAAAAGGAATTTGCCTCTGTCATTTTCTATCATGTTTGTTTTAAGTTTGTGGATTGGTCAACCCACAAAATCAACGAAAACTAATGTCCCACGAATAGTAATGATTTAAAAGTATTTCAATACCGGAAAATCAATTTTCGTCTTCATATGACATGTTTACCGATTGGCATCTGAATTCGTGTCAGAGTAGTTTCAAGTATGTATTTGTGATCTTTAATATCTATTATTTTTGTTAAATGAGTAGATGTTAGTGGCAATTAACTTAAAATCAAACAGACGAATGTTACACATGAAAACAATACTTCAACATAAGATGACTCAATTTGTACATGTTTTTAGGTGAAGGTAATGGGATAAAATAATAAATACAAGCAACTAGGTATTAGATTGTTTGCTTAATATATGTGCATCTGAACAAAACTTGAGCGTTGTCACAAACATGACCCCCCCCCCTCCCTCTTCATACTGCTATGTCACGGGCATAGTTGACATGCCCATCTCTAAATTCAAGGACACATAACTAAAAAAAAATGAATCACACTATAAAAAAGGTGTCTTGCTCATCTACAATGTATGGTGATTTTCAATTAAATCTCTTAATAAATTTAGAGGTAGTTCTCTCAACATATGTAGAGACATTTAATGCTTCTGCCATAAACATGGCTTAGTTCAAGCAGGGTGTTTTCTGCTATGTAAAAAAAGGCCGTAAAACGGACCTGATCCAAAGCAAACGGACCCNATCCAAAATGACCAGGAAAAGACCTGTTGTGTGAATATTTTTCCCCCAAATTTGCCACTTTTATCGATTAAAAAATCCCAATTTGACCAGACTCCTTTTCCCAAAATGGCTGGAAAACCCCCTGGTTCAAGGCACATAACTAAGGAACATGTGGATCACTCAGCATGAACATAAGTGTCACGCACATCTCCATTTCATGGTGATTCCATAATTATGTCACGCTTCTACTCACTGGCTTGAGAAATGTAGAAGTTTGCTCTAAAAACATATACAGCAAAAAACTGATTAACCAACCACTGACAGCATGACTCCATGATGCCCCTTGTCAAATGTTGTTTGCTTGGGTATAATAATCATTTGTTATTCACAGATAAATGGGGCTTAATGCATTTTCATAAAGTGTTGTCAAAGATCAAGGACAACGCTATCTGCTTTCATGGTATTTTGTGTTTAAAGGAAGTCGTTTCTTAGCAAAAATCCAGTATAGACGGAAAGTGTTGTCCCTGATTAGCCTGTGCAGACTACACAGGCTAATCTGGAATGACACTTAACGGAGATGCATTAAGCCCTGTTTTTCCGGAGCGAGGCTCAATTATATTTCATGTATAAAGACTGAGAAGTTAACAACAAAAAACTGCTTACGAATGAAAGTCGACTCGGAAGATTGGCAAGAGATGGAGGTTTAGGTTTGTCCTGAATATTGACCTTGGTGTAGGGGGGCGGGGCAGCCTTGACTCTGGCCCTCGGAGGGGGTGGGGCTTGCTGATTGCTGTCTGGGTCGGCGTAGTTCTGTAAGAAATATCAATATTGTCCTCATCATCATCCCCATTAGCATCAGAAGAAGTGAAATTTATGTCGTTTTAGTATCAATATAGTTATTATTATCATCATCACATTCTTATTAACCTTTTTCTGGTAAAATGTGGTGTCTTATACCCCAAAACATACGGTCGCCGTGGCGTAGTGGATATGGTGTCCGCCTAGCGATCGGGAGGTCATGGGTTCGAACCCCACTGGGAGCGTTCCTTTGATCTACCCCAAAGACACCAAGTACTGGTTATAGTCCCAGGAAACGGACTCGAGAGCGTTTATATAAGCCTACGGCTTTCGATGCAATCGAGCTTAAATAAATAGGTTTAAACTACTAAAACATACGGTCAGATCCAGACATACCTCCTCTTCTTCGTGGGGTGGTGGTGCAGGCAGGGCACGTTTGCCAATAGGTGGCGCTCTCTGTGGCGAGGGACTCGGGATGGGCGGACCACTGGGCTTGTTATCCGGGTCTTCGTACAATTCCTGGGTACATGAAGTATATTAAGGGATATTAACTGAAGCAGAATCCTGCTTTTTGATGCAAGCATTTCGCAATTTTCTCACTTTTGACTCCTGCAAATTATATACCTTGCATCATTTTGATGCAAATGTTAATGGAATGCTAAATCAATAATATATTTTATATCATAAAAATTAGTTTTTTTTCCCTAATATTTATCTCAAATTTATACTACTAAGATACATTTTCAGAGCATTTAACAAATATGCAGAAAAAAAATACCTGTGGACTTAAGTATTTTGACCCCTGAACATTTCATTTGACAAAATTTAAAGCACGGGGTCGTTTTAAATCCCTGTATATTATATTAACTTGATTTTTGACTGCACATGCCACAAAGTGGTGAAGGGTTAATAGGACTTGTTCACAGATTGAGATCTTATCGCACATTAAATAGATTGAGAAATGGGGCCAGAGTAGTTTCAAGTGAGTACAATTTATATTTGTGATCTTTTAAATAAATTACTTTTGTTCAATGAGAAGATGCCAGAAACATACCTCAGCCACCGGTTCCTCTTTGCGTATCGGGACCGGCCCTCGCTTTTGATTGGTCCTCGTGGTAGGGGGCAGCGTGGTGATTTGTGGAGGCTTGGTGGACACGCCCTCGTCTGGATCCTCGTACACTTCCTCTGCATCATTGAACTGTGATAAACAGAGAATAACTGGTTACTGTCTGATCGTTTTGAGCACTGAGGCTTAGAAAAAAATAAGGCTTAGAACAAAATATTGGCGAGACTTGTTGAGCCATTACTTATTTGTGCCAAGCCTGGAATATTACAGAATGATCAAGCAGTTATTCTGTTAGTCATACCATTCACACCCTTTTTTAAAGAAATAATAAAATGTATTGTTAAGTCTTATTAATATGATTCACCTCCAAACATTGACTGATGTAACAACTTCCTGTTGAGGTGATAAAAAAAAAATACTGTATATCAGGCAACTTTAAATCAGGCAGAGGTAAATGAAGTGGACTGATAAAAAACAGTGTGATGAATGTTAAACCATGTGTGAAATATGTTATATCTAACAGTGTGAAATATGTTATATCTAACAGTGTGAAATATGTTATATCTAACAGTGTGAAATATGTTATATCTAACAGTGTGAAATATGTTATATCTAACAGTGTGAAATATGTTATATCTAACAGTGTGAAATATGTTATATCTAACAGTGTGAAATATGTTATATCTAACAGTGTGAAATATGTTATATCTAACAGTGTGAAATATGTTATATCTAACAGTGTGAAATATGTTATATCTAACAGTGTGAAATATGTTATATCTAACAGTGTGAAATATGTTATATCTAACAGTGTGAAATATGTTATATCTAACAGTGTGAAATATGTTATATCTAACAGTGTGAAATATGTTATATCTAACAGTGTGAAATATGTTATATCTAACAGTGTGAAATATGTTATATCTAACAGTGTGAAATATGTTATATCTAACAGTGTGAAATATGTTATATCTAACAGTGTGAAATATGTTATATCTAACAGTGTGAAATATGTTATATCTAACAGTGTGAAATATGTTATATCTAACAGTGTGAAATATGTTATATCTAACAGTGTGAAATATGTTATATCTAACAGTGTGAAATATGTTATATCTAACAGTGTGAAATATGTTATATCTAACAGTGTGAAATATGTTATATCTAACAGTGTGAAATATGTTATATCTAACAGTGTGAAATATGTTATATCTAACAGTGTGAAATATGTTATATCTAACAGTGTGAAATATGTTATATCTAACAGTGTGAAATATGTTATATCTAACAGTGTGAAATATGTTATATCTAACAGTGTGAAATATGTTATATCTAACAGTGTGAAATATGTTATATCTAACAGTGTGAAATATGTTATATCTAACAGTGTGAAATATGTTATATCTAACAGTGTGAAATATGTTATATCTAACAGTGTGAAATATGTTATATCTAACAGTGTGAAATATGTTATATCTAACAGTGTGAAATATGTTATATCTAACAGTGTGAAATATGTTATATCTAACAGTGTGAAATATGTTATATCTAACAGTGTGAAATATGTTATATCTAACAGTGTGAAATATGTTATATCTAACAGTGTGAAATATGTTATATCTAACAGTGTGAAATATGTTATATCTAACAGTGTGAAATATGTTATATCTAACAGTGTGAAATATGTTATATCTAACAGTGTGAAATATGTTATATCTAACAGTGTGAAATATGTTATATCTAACAGTGTGAAATATGTTATATCTAACAGTGTGAAATATGTTATATCTAACAGTGTGAAATATGTTATATCTAACAGTGTGAAATATGTTATATCTAACAGTGTGAAATATGTTATATCTAACAGTGTGAAATATGTTATATCTAACAGTGTGAAATATGTTATATCTAACAGTGTGAAATATGTTATATCTAACAGTGTGAAATATGTTATATCTAACAGTGTGAAATATGTTATATCTAACAGTGTGAAATATGTTATATCTAACAGTGTGAAATATGTTATATCTAACAGTGTGAAATATGTTATATCTAACAGTGTGAAATATGTTATATCTAACAGTGTGAAATATGTTATATCTAACAGTGTGAAATATGTTATATCTAACAGTGTGAAATATGTTATATCTAACAGTGTGAAATATGTTATATCTAACAGTGTGAAATATGTTATATCTAACAGTGTGAAATATGTTATATCTAACAGTGTGAAATATGTTATATCTAACAGTGTGAAATATGTTATATCTAACAGTGTGAAATATGTTATATCTAACAGTGTGAAATATGTTATATCTAACAGTGTGAAATATGTTATATCTAACAGTGTGAAATATGTTATATCTAACAGTGTGAAATATGTTATATCTAACAGTGTGAAATATGTTATATCTAACAGTGTGAAATATGTTATATCTAACAGTGTGAAATATGTTATATCTAACAGTGTGAAATATGTTATATCTAACAGTGTGAAATATGTTATATCTAACAGTGTGAAATATGTTATATCTAACAGTGTGAAATATGTTATATCTNGGGGGGGGGGGTCACGATGAATGAGGACAACTTAGGAGAACTGAGAACAATTGAAGACAACTGGGGACAAATTATAGGATGTTTTTTGTTTGATTCTCAAAGGCTTTCAATACACCCACCTCTGATGCCATGACAGGCTGCTGTCTAGAAGGGGGCGGGGGGTCACGATGCCCATTTCTTGCTGGCACAGCGCGATCTAAAACAGCATCAGCACTATCATCATCAACAGCAGCACAAGAAGCAGTAGTCATAGCAACAACAATAAACAAGGATATCAGTTAAACTGATGGATGCTCCCCGATGATGCTTTGTCGATATATGGGTTAATTGTGTGGAACAAAGTGTGACCTTGAGAAAATCTATTATTAGCCTCGGTGACCTTGACCTTGACCCCAGTGACCTCAAACCTCATCAAAAGGTAGAGGTCCATGCAAGGTACCTACATGCCAAATATGTAAGAGATCGGTAGAAAATGGAAGGCGCTATGAGAAACTGTAACAAAAGTGTGAAGGAAGGAAGGACAAACTGGCAACTATATGCTCCTCGAAAATGTTCGGGGAGCATAAAAATGTCATCAAAAGAATGATTATCATCATTTTCAGCATTATTATCTTCCCAACAGCAACAATATCAACATCTTTATCATTTCCATCAGCAGCATCAGCATAGTTATAATTAAAACAAAGATAATAATAGCAATAATAACAATAATAATTATACTAATTATTATTATTATAAGTTTAATACAACTCAAACGCTTCCTGGTGTTAAACATAAAACTGAACTTGAAATCTCTAGCTAAATTCGTAAATTTAAATTGAACTTGAACCCTTGACTAGCTAAATAAATAACTTTAAACTTAACTAGAACCCTTACTATCTAAATAAATAAGTTTAAACTGAACTTGAACACTAACAAGCTTAATAAATTAGTTTAAACTGAACTAGAACCCTTACAAGCTTAATAAATAAGTTTGAACTGAACTAGAAATCTTACTAGCTTAATAAATAAGTTTAAATTGATGATCGAACTACAACACTTACATATTTAATAAATAAGTTTAAACTGAACTAGAACATTTACTAGCTAAATAAATAAGTTTAAACTGAAATAGAAATCTTACAAGCTAAATAAATAAGTTTAAACTGAAATAGAACTCTAACAAGCATAATAAATAAGTTTAAACTGAACTAGAAAACTTTTTAGATAAATAAATATGTTTAAACTGAACTAGAACACTTACAAGCTATATAAATAAGTTTAAACTGCACTTGAACACATTAAAGCTTAATAAATAACTTTAAACTGAACTAGAACAATTAGTAGCTTAATAAGTTTAAACTGAACTTGACCATTTTCAAGCTTTATAAATTAGTTTAAACTGAACCAAACACTTACAAGCTAAATAAATAAGTTTAAACAAAACCAAACATGTGCAAGCTAAATAAATAAGTTTTAACTGAACTAGAACTCTAACAAGCTAAAAAAGTAAGTTTAAACTGAATTTGAACACTTACAAGCTAAATAAATATGTTTAAACTGAACTAGAACAGTATTTAAATACGGTACATTGTAGAACATTTACTAGCTAAATAAATAAGTTTAAACTTATCTTAAACACTTACAAGCTAACTAAATATGTTTAAACTGACAAAGAACACAATTTAAATAGAACATTTACTAACTTAATAAATATGTTTAAACTGACCTAGAACACTTGCAAGCTAAATAAATAAGTTTAAACTAAACTAGAACACCTTCAAGCTAAATAAAGAAGTTTAAACTTATCTAGGACACTTACTAGGCCTGGGTGGAGCCACAGGGGAGCCTGGTTCATCTGAAGTAAAAACCGTCTGTCTCAGATATTTTAATAAAATAAGCCTCACTCTGGGAAAACTGGACTTAATGCATGTGTGTAAAGTGTCACCCAAGATTAGCCTGTGCAGTCTACACAGGCTAATCAGGGATGACACTTTCTTCTGTAATGGTATTTTTCGTTCAAAGGTAGTCTCTTGTAAATAAACATCCAGTTTAGGTGCAAAGTTTCGTCCTTGACTGCACAGGCTAATCTGGGAAAAAAACACTATGCACATGCATTTAAAGCCCCGTTTCCACAGTGCAAGGCTCAAATACAAATTCTAACAGAGTTGTTCATTTATCAATAAATAATGATAAAGTGTTTTTGACCTTTTGAAAATATGATCATTTTTTGAATGACAAAAACATTTATTTAACTACGCTGCACTCTGGATCTGAACATGATATTTTGAGTTAAAGTTAAAGATCCGCTCCCACAACAAACATATTATCTTAAAAACAACAACTCAAAAACCTTTCAATGTTGAGAGATTTGGGACCTCCTCAAACACCACACTCCGCCTGTAGACCCTAGTCTTTCGATTGTCTTGTTTAACATATTTCCAAATCTCAGACTCTGTCTTTTTAATCGGAGCATACACAGGCTTCGTAAAAAACTTTTCTAGTCTATCCAACAGAAACATTGCGCTTTATGTGATCACTTTACCGTGATCTTTCAACTATTTAATATTGATGAAGAGGATCAATAGGTCACTGTACATTCACAAATGTCATCGGTTGTCCTTACTTGTCCTCTGGTGTTAACAATTCAGCAATGAAAGTTTTAGTTTTACCACAGGACATTTATGGTCAATATTTCCGTGCTTTTCTCTTGTCATCATTAATCACAATTACTTTCACTATATTTGCGCATATATACATTCAATTCAACGACGACACATAAGCACATAAATACAAATGATGGCTTAAAAACCTGTCATTAATATTCCAGTTATATCCTTTTCAAGTCAAGATTAATCTTGTAACTTATTTCTCTTCAAATATGGTTATCATGAATATGTTGGAACACACACATTGTTCTATCACTAACAGTATCCTATCACGAAATAAATGAAATGCAGCTCAGAATTTCCAAAGTCCATCCTTCAACCACAGTTTCAGCTTCAATGCCATGACACTTTATTATTTATCACACACTAAAGTTTGAAAGTAGAAAATGTCACTTATGACAGTCATATATCGAGGGGTGAACGGTAGACTGTTGTAACTCATATTAAATAAAGAAGGAGATACTGCAGTTTTCCGTTCAGCCCTCGATATGAAACAACGTCTACAACTTATCCTGGACCCCGTA
>VMBQ01015778.1:0-12151 GCA_007657795.1 Dreissena rostriformis | reverse complement strand
GGTTGTCACTTTCACAGCAGCTAAACTACTCTTGTGTATTTTAGCCCTACACCAAATCAATCAGCGTTTTCATTTTGCTGAGAAAAAATAGAGTTAATTCATAACACTATTTACTCGGTGTGCGTACTTTGTCCCCGTGACACATTTTCATAGTGCTTGAATGACCACAAAATTTGAGCAAAATCGCCCCACCAGTACTTTCAGTTCTTTGATTTCTAGAGCTGCCAATGTCTTGGCGCGACTATCATAAAACTAGAGTTGTAAGGCCGTTGCACTGAGCTTATTTTACAATCATTTATCTTTGCCCGGAGATACAATTCTATCATTTTATAAGTTTAAAAACATAGTTAGAAAAAGAACATCGACCAACTGAAAAAACTCCGTAATAAATTAAGCTAGAGTGATATAGTCATTGGGCTCTGTATCTTGTCTCACATGTCTCAATATTTATAATTATGAAGTGTGAAGTCCGAATGTATCACGTATGCTCCGGACAAACAAAACGTGTCCATATTAATACAGTTGACTTTTTGACATTGGTCTTTACATTATACACAATTATTTAATGGTATGGAATTCCGCAGCCGTTTAATCAACCAACAAACGTCATTAACAGTTGGCTCCGAGTTGATTCCATTATACCCTCTTACAAATTTAATAGTTAAACAAAGCATTATGTGTCTATAGTATACAAACCTTTTGGTATGTTTAGTGATAAATCAGATGGATTTTTAAGTAAGTGAAAGGCCTTTCTCAATTTCAAGATCAGCTCCTGATTCAAACTCATAGCTTTCTTGGCCTATAGTCCCATGCATTTATTAATAACATAGCTAACAAGAAATGAAACACAAAATTCATGTGGATATTGATTCTTCATTTATCATTGAACAGGGCGAGGTATGGAAGCCTGACATTGCATTGAAGAATTCCAATCTGGATTACAAGGAACTCGGTGTGTCGTCACTCAATGTTCGCAACTTACATGACGGGACCATCCAATGGTATCCGTTTCAAGTATGTATTAAAGGGACCTTTTCACAGATTTTTGCATGTATTAAAGTTTGTCATTAAATGCTAAAAATTTATAAATTTAAACATTGGAACTTAAAAGCTCGAAAAAAATACAAGAATGAAATCAAAGCAAGAAACAAAAGAAATCCGCAACTGGGCTCGAACCCAGTAGTAAAAGTCTAACGTTCAGATCACTCGGCAAGCCGTGCTCATAAAGTGATTGGTGAAAGTGGTTTAAAGACCAACAGATTGACTGACCATTACTAACAAACCAACATAAATATGTACAGTGAAGGGAAACGTGTAAACAAAAAAAGAACTAACCTTGTTTCTCTGCTACACTTTCAAGAATCTTTTCTTCTTCTTTTAATATTTTTTTCTCGGGCAGTCTCCTTTCGGGCTAAAACGAAACACAAAGAAAGGTTTTACAACACATTCCAACATTCTAAACAAGGAAGTGAAATGAAGAGTCCCACTTATCCGGCTTTAGGAGAAGCTGAACAAAAAAAAAGAAAACAAGAGATGTGTTTGTCAGAAACACAATGCCCCCTTATGCGCCGCTTTAATTTTATTTATTTTACCTTTGACCTTGAAGAATGACCCTGACCTTGACCTTTCACCACTCAAAATGTGCGGCTCCATGAGATAAACATGCATGCCAAATATGAAGTTGCTATCTTCAATATTGCAAAAGTTATGACAAAACTTTAAGATTTCTTAAAGTTTTGGACAGACACACAGAATGACAGACAGAATGACAAACAGACAGACAGGCCAAAAACAATATACCCCCTTTTTTTAAAAAGGGGGCATAAAAATAAATACCCGTAATTATTAAATTATTCAATGGTTGATCAATTACATATATACATGTAATCGTTCAACAAAACAGCTGCAAATAAGCTTTTTTTTTCTAAAACAAAAACAAGTTAATCATTATTTTATTTTATTTTCAACTCTGTTGATACATGCTGATTTTTCTATAAAAAAAAGCAAAGAACAATTTTGTTTCACTAAACAAAAAACAACATAAAATGATAAAAAGAACTCCCAATGCAGAGCACTGCATAGAAAAATATACACGTAGTTCTCAAATATTTGTAAAATTACAACTAAAAGCTATTTGTTCATAACTTCTGTATTCGATACATGAACAACAGTTTGAAGCTTTCCAATCGAATACCTTCTGCCTTCTTCTTAAGATCGCTGTGCTGATCGAGCAAACTGAACTTTGATTTTGGCCCCAGATTGACTCCCTCATCCTCCTCCCCCTCATTTCCCCCTTCTGAAGTCCCCTCTGAGGTGGAACCTGCTTCTTGCTCTTTCAACAAACCGATGCGACCCAAACGCTTCTCCGCTTGACGCACCTGGAAGTTATGGTATAATGAGCCTCACTCATGGAAGATCAGGCTGAATGCATGAGCATATAGTGCGCACATGTTAATCAGGGGTACTTTCCGCCTCAACTGGATTTTCTTTAAACTAAAAATTCCATGAAAGCGGAAAGAGTCGTCCCTGTTTAGCCTGTGTGGACTGCACGAGCTTATCTGGGACGACACTTAACGCACATGCATTAAGCCCAGTTTTCCCAGAGCAAGGCTCAGATTATGATTGAGGTAAATTTATGCTCACCCCAATCCAAAATTAACTATCATTAATGCTTTAAAAAATTAGAAACACAAACAGAAAGAAATTCTAAATTCAAAAGAATGTCATAAAATATTAGCAAAAATTGACTCTGTAACATACTATTCAAACTATTCTACCTATCATACAATGATGTATCATTGACCACTCAGTTCTCATTAAAGTTTGAACAGGGGTGTGATTTAAGAACCACCTCAGGGGAGCAAAATGCCATACAGGGTTCAACTTAACTCTTCATTTCTATATAGATAGGGCAAATTTAATATTATATAATAACTATTTGTAAAATAATTTTGACATTGAAAAAGAGGAGAAATCACATCCCTGAGATTGTATTGATAGTAAAACATAAACAGACACAATTAACATGATGTGGGTAAAATGGATCAAATTTGCAATCTCAATGCAACAAAATTAAGTGTCAATGGACAGTCTGTATTGTTGGTTGCCATCTTGGAATTACCGTCCTATTTTCGTGACAGATGGTGAAGGTCAACCTATTTTCGTGACAGATGGTGAAGGTCAATATGTTCTAACATTAATAAGTAGATACATTAGTTTGTTCTTCACTGGAAATTCCCAATAATAAAATATGGCATGGGAAATGAATTAAACCTGTANAAAATAAAATTGAGATATAGAGTCTAATAATCATAAGTCATAAGATTTATTTTTGAGAATTGGGGAACAATATACATATTTGGCATGGGGAATGGGTCCGACTATCGGACCCGTGAGATAGGCAGAAAAAAGCCTGTTAACTCTTCATTTGTATATAGATAGGGCAAAGTTAATATTATATACTAACTATTTGTAAAATAATTTTGACATTGAAAAAGAGGAGAAATCACATCCCTGAGAAAGCTATTCTTTTGATTGTATTGATAGTAAAACATAAACAATTAACATGATGTGGGTAAAATGGATCAAATTTGCAATCTCAATGCAATGAAATTAAGTGTCAATGGACAGTCTGTATTGTTGGTTGCCATCGTGGAATTACCGTCCTATTTTCGTGACAGATGGTGAAGGTCAATATGTTGCAGAACATTAATAAGTAGATACATTAGTTTATTCTTCACTGGAAATTCCCAATAATAAAATATGGCATGGGAAATGAATTAAACCTGTTGATAAATGTTTTAATAGCCGTATTCAGACTTTGGTGTTTTCAATAACGGAAATGTAAATTTTTGACTCATGATTGAAATATTGTGCGTCATCTGAAGATAATGTGAAACGCTATGGCGGGAAACAACGGCGGTCTCTAGGGCATTTTTCTGCGACAAAGAGAATTTTTTAATACAAACTAATTGGATGATGTTATAGTAACTAACTGTCTCACACAAATTATACTGAACAAGAAACAACGAAAATAGGACGGTCTACAAAAAATTGTACATGGACCCAAACTCAGGACAGAGTTTTCATTTTGATCCCAAACTGACCCAACAATTTTCAGAAGTTAGTAACCCCCATCACATATTTATATGAAGTAATGGAATGTTCAAACCTTATATTAACACAGTGAAAACATCTTCAGATACGCATTAAGTCAAAATTTAAAACCGCTTGGATGTCTTATCTTACACTACAACAGTTGTGATACATGTATAGACAATCGTTTTAATGTACTGTAGCAACACAAAACAAATAGCTTACTTTCATTTTCTTCCGCTGTTTGATAGGAACATATGGCACGTAGTCATCTTCATTGGAATCATCACTTTCTTCTCTTTCTCTTCTCTTCTGAAATATTATTTTTTCTGCATGTTGTTTTATCTCGAAGGATCCTTTAATATAGTCAGAGTAGTGATTTTTTTCCCTTCTTTATAAGTACTCCTAAAAAGCACTTTCCCAATCAAGGAAAAATTAAACATTCCCAATTGTAGGCGGAAAAATTACCAAAGGAAGGAAAGTTGCATCAAGTTCATTCCAAAAGCGCATCATCTGCAAGTGAGCACTGAAACTGTACATTTCAAGCAAAAAAGCATGTAACAGAATATTTTAATGGGCTTGTGCAATTAAGTACCAAGCAATTAAAAAGAACCATAACTCCCAATTAGAAGATTTCATGGTTTTTTACGCTATTTTTTTCCAATTGGCGCTGTACCGGTACTTTTCCAAATTGGGGAAAAAAATCGCTGCAGAGGAAAGGGTACAGAGATGAAAAGTAGTACTGGTATGTCTCATTATCATAAGTTACTTCAGGGAATGTTATACTAGTCTAAATGGTTGGGACAATTTATGAGAACGAGATACTAACTGGTGCATATTAGATAGGTACATAAGGGGTTAAATTCCACTTTCCTGCTCAATTTAGAGATTATTTTTTTGTTTGGGGTAAAAATGATATCGAAAAATACTTGCACAATAGGGCAACTCCATTTTTAAATCAGTCAGCAAATTTATTTTCTTACCAGTGCTTGTCCAGACGCGATTTTATAAGACTGTGTTGATGCTTAAGAACATACTTGATCATTCTGTTTGTAACAATCACCAGCAGGACGAGGTGCTTATAGATGATTGTTTCACTTGTACTTGTGGGAATACGAAAGGGAACTTGTGTGCTGGAGATACTAATTCAAGGTGTATTGACTATTTTGGTCCCAAAGTAGCCCTATGTTTTTTCAAATAAGTGAGTAATAACATATGTGTTAAACCCACTAATAAACCCTAAAAACATACATACAATAAGGTGTGTTTTATGATTTAAATAATCATATTAACATCCCTCTAGAGTAAAGTTTAAACATGACATACTGAAAACTGAAAATCATGCAAATGATCTTTATAATAATCGTTGATAAACAACAGATAAATTAAAACTTCAAGAGCGTTATTTGAAGTGGACTCATTAAACTCACGGACCGATGGGAAGGTGTGGACAGATGTGAACAAGGTACAACTTTTTCTCTAGAAAGGGTAGCTTTTCTCAAGTCAATAGTAAGCATGCTGTTCCCATAAATTTGTATCCTCAAAACAGTAACTAGTCTCCTGGAAATACTATCTATTCCCCAAAAGTATCCAATATCCCAGAGTAAAAATGACAGTGGAAAATAAATAATTGTTTAGTCCGGCAAGCGGTAATTTTTGCTTTGAATTCAGGCTGTTGATTTAAAATCTGAATTTGTTAGACTGAGTAGTGCATGACTGTCTCATTCAGTCATTGTCGAAACAGTGCAACCAACAATTTCTGAAAGAACTTAATTAGTAGATTGCAAATATATATATATATAATACTTCTTTTTAATCAGCATAAACTTAAAGTAAGGCGAAGAAGCCGCATATGAATAATATGAATATCCGAATTATAACGTCCGAATTAACATTACAGGAACATCGACATAGCATTTAGTACGTTACAAACAATCAACTCGAGCAAAAATACACAGCTCTACCTTTCTATCAGTGGACATCTTATTTTGTTTTGTTTTTATGAAGAACTTCCACTCAGTTAATCCCCAAATACAGTTTTCACCATTGAAATGCGTTTATCTAAGTTTTTAAGGCATAATGCTTATATCATTAACCACTGTAACTATATTTAACAATTTTAACTTTATCACCTATATTCTCAAATTTAATTATAAAGCATTATGTACTTGGCTTTATGAGATGAGAGATAAAAATAATTATCTCTCATACACAAGTTTACTAACATCTGTTTTATATGATATTATGATTGAGATAAGCGGCCAGAAAACTTACCTCTTAGACTAGTCTTCCTTGATAAGACAGTGTTACTTCCTGGTTTTAGTTAAATGATTTTCTTTTCTTGCAAGTGACAATATTTGTGAATGATTTGAAACCATGGGTGAAAGGAGTGTTGTCAAATCTGGAGATCTTCTCCTTCAAAACAAAGGAATTCTGGTAACTATATTTATTTTTAAAAAGTTAACTTAAAAATTATTCTTACTTTTTCTTTTGTTTTTGCTTGTTTTTTATATAAACAAGTTTCATCATTTGTGGGTAATTTTATAATGGCAGGTCTTTTCTCTTCACTACACGTTAATGTACTAGATCTAACCCTGAGGCATAGACACAGTTAGTATGTATTCTTATACTAGTTGCAATAATCCAACTCCCAGTTATTGACGCTCCGAGTCGCTGGGAGCTGCAAGTCATAGTCATGTTAACTTGCTGCCTGAAATCCACTTTAATTGGTAATATGAGACACATAGATTCTTTTCTGGCATAAATAAACACAAACATATAATGAATATGCCTCTTTTGCACAATTAAAACAACTTACTTGATATGGTTTGCTTGCAGAATAATTACTTTAATCCAAGTATCGAACAAGTCAACTATTCCAGAAAATGCAATTCCAAATGCTAAAAATATGGAAATATAAATGATAAATTTATTGTTTGAAATATGTTGTTTTTTTTTTAACCCAAAGAAAAACTGCAACAATTTATTGCGTGTGGTTTGTAAATTTACACCGTTTGAATACTCGAGAAGTCACATTTTTTACCCACTCATTGTGAAACTTGCTTAAAACATTAACAAATACAGTAGCATGCATTTGACCTGAGTTCAAAATTGAGTGTTAGTGATTGTAAAGCATAGCAGCCAGGTGTTGTGGCGGTTTTCTGTTGTGAAACCTTGTGAACACTAAATTGCTAAGAATAGTTAAGTACCTTGGGGTCTCAGGTGAGTGCCTTAGGTCTTATGGTCCTCTTGTTAAAAGTGATTTTTACTTAATTTATTAACAACATGTGTCATACCATGTACAAGTATGTTTTCAAGATTCACCTGGCTGTTTGTGTACTCACAAGTTAATAATAGTTAATGAAAGTTATTGTGATTGGTATAAAACTAACCCAAGGTATACTGACTCATTTATAGTCCAATATTGGGTGTTAATTTGCCCAGTGAGTCATAGGTTGACAAAAGTTCACGCTCTATGGGGAGTGAAAAATATATATTTTGAGGTCATCAGCTTATATAATGAATAAATTATGTGTAATGAAGATTAAACTTTATTCTCTGTGGGTTTACCAAAATAAATTTTACAAGTACTGTGAAGGTTCTGTTGTGCTAAAAAGTTATATTTGTTACTGGCAATGTCCACCAGCTCTAAGACAAATGTAAATTTTGAGTGGGTCCGATATTTATTAACAAAGATTGGTCCGACCGTCTGGCTGCTTTTTGAATAATAAATCATATATGTAACTAACATTTAGTAAAAAAAAACAAGAATAATAAACATAATGTGGAAAGTACATGTAGTAATTTGAAAAAGAAAGAATCATTAGAAAATTGTGTTATTTGTAATTATACCCCCACAAACGAAGTTTAGGGGGGTATATAGGAGTGAGCTTGTCTGTCTGTCTGTCTGTCTGTACGTATTGGTTTTCTGCTCTCTTACTCAAGTTGTTATCATCCGATCTTCACCAAACTTGGTCAGAAGTTGTATCTAGATGATNATAATTAAATTTTATACAAAGGCATTACTGAAAGGTATGCTTAAAAATGCCAACTCGGCCTTAAACATTACGTGTTGTCACTGAATATTGTTGCAGAGACACATATTTTATGAATCTATCGTGTATATTTGTTATTTAAATTATATTGATTTACGAAGTGATACATATCGACACTTGGTTTCATGTTTCACTTGTTTTCAATCCTTATGTGCGAAGTCATAAAGTACTGATTATTGGAATAAAGCGGGTGTACACTATGATAACGTTGTAATCTGTCAAATTCTTCAGTACCGTTTTCAATCGCGGGTTACGTAATAGCCAACATGGCGGCGCCCATATTATCGATTCTTGGATTGTCTATAGTTTGAAATATGTTTGTTTTTTTTTAACCCAAAGAAAAACTGCAACAATGTATTGCGTGTGGCGTGTTAATTTACACCATTTGAATACGCAAGAAGTCACATTTTTTACGCACTCATTGTGAAACTTGCTTAAAACATTTACAAATACAGTAGCATGCATTTGATCTGAGTTCAAAATTGAGTGTTAGTGATTGTAAAGCATAGCAGCCACGTGTTGTGGCGGTTTTATGTTGTGAAACCTTGTGAACACTAAATTGCTAAAAATAGTTAAGTACCTTGGGGTCTCAGGTGAGTGCCTTAGGGCTTATGGCCCTCTTGTTAAAAGTGATATTTACTTAATTCATTAACAACATGTGTCAAACCATGTACAAGTATGTTTTCAAGAGTCACTGGGCTGTTTGTGTACTCACAAGTTTTTAATAGTAAATGAAAGTTATTGTGATTGGTATAAAACTAACCCAAGGTATACTGACTCATTTATAGTCCAATATTGGGTGTCAAATTGCCCAATGAGTCATAGGTTGACAAAAGTTCACCCTCTATGGGTTGTGATATTTATATATTTTGAGGTCATCTGAGCTTGTATAATGAATAAATTATGTGTAATGAAGATTAAACTTTATTCTCTGTGGGTTTACCAAAATAAATTTTACAAGTACTGTGAAGGTTCTTTGTGCTAAAAAGTTATATTTGTTACTGGCAATATCCACCAGCTCTAAGACAAAACTAAATTTTGAGTGGGTCGATATTTATTAACAAAGATCGTGTAAAAAAACAACAAGAATAATAAACATACTGTGGAAAGAAGTAATTTAAAAAAGAAAGAATCATTAGAAAATTGTGTAATTTGAAATGTTTTTTTATGCCCCCGAAGGGTGGCATACAGTTTTTGAACTGTCCGTCAGTCAGTCTGTCCGTCTGTCCGTCTGAAAACTTTAAAATTGGTCATAACTTTTGCAATATTGAAGATAGCAACTGGATATATATATGGCATGCATGTGTATCTCATGGAGCAGTACATTTTGAGTGGTGAAAGGTCAAGGTCATCCTTCAAAGTCAAAGATATGGCTTCAAAGCGGCGCAGAAGGGGGCATTGTGTTTCTGACAAACACATCTCTTGTTTAAATACATATTTAATAGGAAAAAGAATAAATATAAATGTTCATTGGTTACTATGCCTTGTATTAAAAAAGTATACCTTTTGTAAATGTTATATTTCCAGAAAACTACATGGCAGAATAAATACTGCTTACTCTATGGAGGCAGTGGGGACAGTCGTTGTCACCTGGAGTTCTTTGAAGACAAATACAGCTACGAAGAGTACAGGTTGAAGAAAATTAAACCAAGCGATAAGAAAGTTGAGCTGCAAAATGTGAAAGCTGTAATTAACTCTGTTCAAAATGGCAACGATGGGACCCGCAAATATCAGATTATAATCAAATGTAAAAATAATACCTGCCTGATGTTTGATTCTGAAAGCGACTGTTCTGATTGGTTCTCAAAGCTCCAATCAGAGACCGGTTGCTCCTCCTTGAGGGGGAGTAGCTCTGCACAAAACCTGGAGGATGAGAACGAGAACGACATCAATGAAGATTATGACGATGAAAGCGAAGTCAACACCCTGAATCAGATGTATGATGGGACAGGCGGTATGCAAACTATTTAGTACTTTTAACTGCATGTATTTAAAGTATTTGCTGACTGAAGGTCAGACATAAATGAGCTTTTAAATGTAGAGTTTTTTCACCTAATTCTAGGTGTAAACAGACATTATGTTTCATTAAGTTTACATATACTATGAAACAACTACAGATATTCAACTGCAAATATATCTTTGTGGTCATTATACCAGGGGACTTACACAAAATGTACATCGACGAAGAAGAATGGTTGAGGGTACAGTGCTGTCCTAGAACAGCCAGCCCTTGTTTGTCTGTCAATCCCTTCCTCTAATCATCCAGTCCTCCGCCTGTCTGGCAGGGCATACTCTGCCACTCCCCAAATTAGCCAATAGCTACAAATTGGCACATTTGCCTTAAAAAAATTGTATTTGGCTGCAAGGTTTTCTTCATAAAAGCCCATCAAAAAGTCAAAATAAGGAAACATTTACTATAGCCATGCACACTTGACAAAAGAAAAATTTAAGCCAGGGGAAACCTGTTGGCAATTTTTTTTAATAACTTAAAATACACATAGAATTTGATCATGAAACTTGGTATGCATATTATAGTATTCAAAGTGATGAGAGGATATGCCTGACCGTTCATCTCAGCACTTTCAATTCTTAAAATTGATGTGCTAAATAGACATTGGATTTCATTTTGAAAGATTTTAAGTGTACAGTTTAAGGGCAATATGAAGATAATTCACATTTTTTTAATTGATAGGGTTATTCACCTGACTTTTAGGGGACTCATGTACCGTGTGAAATACTGTCAAAGCCTTGTTTATATTAAATTAAGTGTTTTAAATCAAAGCAGTGGGTACATCCTTGTTTTCAACCCTTCAAATTTGCCTCTCTGTTGGAAAAATGGGCTTAATACATGTGCATAAAGTGTTGTCCCAGATTATCCTGTGCAGTATGCACAGGCTAATGAGGGACAACGCTGTCAGCTTGTAAGGAGTATTGAAAGTAGCCGAAAGATCAAATAAACTTGCAACGTTTTCCCAGCAAGCTCGGACGAATACAGAAAACAATCAGCTAAAGGAGTTGTATGTATATTGTAATAAAAGTTCGTTGGTTTTGTTGTATTCTTGTTTACAATGAACAAAATTAAAAGTGGGGAGACATTTCCGTGAANTCGTTTGATAACAAATAATCAACTACAGACGTATGTTTACAGCTATTTTCAACTCTACCATTAACAATGCGTAAACATGTTGATTTACATAGGTCTAATAATTTTACACCGTGACTATTAAATGAACAATCTACTGAGGCCCTCACAGAGGTGTTATCTGGACAGTAATCAGCGTCATCATAATCATTATTAATTCTCTTGTACAATATACTCACATTTATTTCCAACTCTACTATTCAGATCACCATGCAGTTACACACATTTTACCAAATGCAGAAAAATAAGTAATCATATCGTTTTCTAAAATTTCAAACAAATATACATTAAATGAATTATATGTATTATATACTGGAGACTCATGTCCCCATATAAAAGTGGCACAGATATAAAAAAAATCATCAGCGATATTAAAAAAAAAAGCACGGTAGAGTTAAAACCATATTATAGTATCATAATTTATTTGTTTTACAATTTTAATACCTGCAGATAACGTCTTTTTATTTAATTTCGAACTGTTGCCTTAATTAACATGTATTTCGATGGAGAGGTGCTTAAGAGGAAATATTAGTGGAAAGAGTAAGCTGAAGACCTGATAAACTTTTATAAAAATGGTGACAAGGTCTTTCTAAGATTTTACCTGCTGTAAGATCTTAAGAACGTATTGGAAACATAATGGTATACAGCATCATTTGGGGTGTTCCCTGATAAACGTCATTAATTTTATAGAAAATATCGATTGAAAAATAAAAAAATAGCTCGTACAAATTGAGGGGGCATGTGTATACGGGAGCTTACCGGGTTTAAGTGAGATTAGTTGGAACTAACTTCAAAGATGGCGTCGTTTTTATGTTTTTCGTGAAGGAGTAGCTGATATTTTCACCCGGTAAGCCAGTTT
>VMBQ01015777.1:0-11970 GCA_007657795.1 Dreissena rostriformis | reverse complement strand
CCCAAGGAGACCGGAAACGGACCTATTTTTTTTTGGCCTTAGCCTGTAGGGACTACACGGGCTAATCTGGGACGACACTTAACGCACATGCACTGAACCCCCTTTTCACACAGCGCGTCCCAAATATATTCAATTTGTGATTTTTGTTCCAACCTTATTCACTCTAAGAAATAAGTTGCTGTTAATCGGCCAATAGAAATAATTGGAAATCTTTCGTTATCCGCCCGTAATGAATTATTTACCCATTTATACCTAGTGGCCTCTCCCATCCTTCTAAATTGGATCACTTTATTTCCAAAATTAGGGATGTCTAGTATATTTATTTCCATATTTAGAATATTTCTTACAGAAATTCCTTTAAGCAAACAGCGAAGACCCTGATGAGACGCCGCATCATGCGGCGTCTCCTCTGTGTCTACGCTGTTTGCCAAGGCCTTTTTTTCTAGACGCTAGGCATGAATTATTCAGATTTATCCTACTGCAGTCTGTTAGCTTGGCGGCTGGTTTGACATTTACACAACAAGACGGTAAAGCCGATTAGCTTATTAACAATTGGAGTGCGAACATTATTTCAATGCTCAGCCATTTTTTGGCAGATGAAGCAATCAATACTATCATTCTACTATGATATGCCTAGATTAGAGATTTCTTTTTGCGTTGCTATTTTTGTAACGATAGTTTTATTATTTACCCAGTGGCGTAGCCAAACTCGGAGGAAGACTTCGGGCATCCGAGGACATGCCCCCCTCCCTCTCCCCCAAACACAATAATAGTATTTCGTTTACCTTTAACATCTCATGTGCGTTTTGAATGCAACTTACCGGTAATTTAGTAAGTCACATTAAAACACAAAATAACCCGATTCATCACGTGATATAAAGCTGGTTTGGTGTCTGTAAAACAGTTTTACCATACACGTATGGTATTAGGCACCCTTCGGCGATTATTATTATCATTCACTATATCAGCAGACAAGCCAGATGTAACGTGGGAACGACATTAAAGCCACACACATTGACATGTAGTACATGTTAATCAATACATATATATGCAATTTGAAAGTGTGCAATATTTTCATTAAATCTATAGCCTAGAAGTAGTTAGCAAGTAATTTATTTTTATTTTTTCAATCGGGAATTACCGCTTTTAAAACCAAAAGTAGGATTTCTATACCTGTACGTCCATTTCGACAAACGCGATTATTTTTAAGTTTTAACACGCAAAAAAAGACGGATTTCTACCTTGTAACCACCAGATATATTCTAATCGGCATGGATAAAATTAAATCTATAGCCTAGTAAGCAAGTAATTTATTATTTTTCAAACGGTACCGCTTTTAAAATCGAATGTAATATTTATAGACGTGTACGTCCATTTCGACAAACGCGATTATTTTTAAGTTTCAAAGCGCAAAAAGACGCATTTACCTTGTAACCACCAGATATATTCTAATTGGCANACATTCTGGCCTGCAGCTACCCTGTCTGCTATTGAGACCACGTTAGCTTGTGTGACCTTATAACGGACAGCGTAACTAACAAGAGCTGCGCTGGCTGCATATGGCAAAGGAACTCATTTTGGCATGATGTGGCTCTGATAACAACCACAACAAATTTCATGAACTACAATCTACAAGGCACTATTTTTCCAAGATAAACATAAAAATACTGAAAATGATAAGAAAAACTATTAGCACGGAAAACACTACAGGAACAATTGTGATAACATGTAGGATATGGGATAAACAGTTAATTACTTTATGCTTTCATGTGGTTAATAGAGAAATATCACTGATTAAAACTGATGAAACAAAAATATTACTGTTACACTGTGATATGACGCCTTAACATTGACGTCATGATATTAAACCGGAATTATTTTCAAGTTAAACTTTTTGAAAAGGTAAACAAACAGCGGAAAAGCACAAAATAAACAGAAAATTATTTGTTTCCGTAGATTATTGTTTTTTTTATTGATGGTGATCACTGAAAATAGATACTTTAACTAATGAAATATTATTTTTCTTGGATCACTCGTCAATAAAAATTATTAATCCACCAAAAACAAACAAAAATCCTCCATGCACATTTCGAGCCTTTATTCCAAAACATCTCACATGGGAAACAAAATTGTTATTTAGGAAAAAACAGGTAGATCATAGACAATGCTATCTAATAAAAGTATTTAATGAATACATACAGGTAATTACCACCAAACTGAAACTGCAAATCTAAAGTAAGGGCTAAACAGTCCTCTAATTAGAGTCAATAGCATTGTTTGGAAATTGATAGTCAGTGAAATGTATTTTCATCGTATGTACTTCATGAATCATTTACTTTTTAAAAACCATAAACGAAAAATATTCCCTTCTGTTGACATGACTTTTTGATAAAATTTATTAGAAATGAAAAGATTTCAAGCCCTTTATACGTTGCTGTTTGGTACACATGTATGCCCGGTACATGTAGGCACATGAATCATAGTAAATCAGCAACTGGTAACACTATAAAAATGATGCAAGACTTGTTATTGCCCAATACTGCAACTGGTGGATTGGGTATTTTCCGCTCATGATAAAAGCTACACATACCAATTCACGGCCCTGTAAAACAAGTTAAACAAGTAACAGTCATTGGATAAGCAAAAGCACAAGCATTCACTATAGATTGCTAAATCTACATTGAAACAGTCTCATGACACTCTCATGCATGAGAAAATCGAGTAACATGATCATAATATAATAATGAAATTTATCACATGCTATACCTTGTTTTCAATGTAATACAGACATTAGGTATTTTTTTATATTACACATGTGTAATACAACATTTTTAAGCGTTTTCATTGACTACAGAATCAATAACTAACCAATCGCATGGCTTTATTTTGGTGAAATGACGTTGTCAACATGAAATGACGTCACGATAGTAAACAACTTTTAGATCCCTCAGCATTTGTTTGGTCAATTAAGATGTATTTTATTTAGTTTGTAAGCATGTGATAAAAAAGATCTGACACTCGTTGTCATATCATACCATATTTTATTAAACTCGTCCAGGAAATTTGTTAGTAAGCTCGCCAAAGGCGATATGACAACTCATGTCAGATCCTATATGTATTATATAAGATATACAGTCAGGTCATCACTTATGGAACCCTTTCAAAACTAATTTCTGTTCTGTTAACATTCTTTTTCGCAAAGAATTGCGCAATCTGCAACCTGACTGTATAAGATGATCCGCAAATATAATAATGAGTTTGGACCTATTTTATTTCCGCCTGATTTTGATGATTACAGCTCCACTTAAAAATTGGAAAGCCTGCACCAGTGGGTTTTTAATATCTGACAAGTATCTGACAAGTATTGTTAACAAAAGACCACTAAAGGCAAAAGCAAGCTCCATCATCTACAAGCAGATCAATGGAATTAAGTTGTTAATCTGTAAATAAAGAAGTCTTTGAAGACACTAAACAAAAGAAGCTTTTATTAAACTTTTTTGCTAATCTAATTCCATAAAAAAACAGTGAAGGCGACTTTTTAATAGATAATACTTATGATGATACTAATTGCCGATTTGACCTTTTTATATTTTGTAAAGATATATTATGTGAAATAAAAAATACAGGTAAATTGTACTCGAAAGATTAGTATTTCTGGAGGGGGCAATGATGCTTTTAACACTTAACGTTTCAAGCCACAGCATTATTTGCAAAATAGACACCTCCAATATGGGTATATGTACCAGTTATGATGGTGAAAATAGGCATCAGATTATTCATAGTTATTTACAATTATAAGTCCTGTAGGCTGGATATTTTTTAATTAACCTCCATCACTCATTTTTAATTGTAATACTATGTTCTTATGATATAACGTAAAGATACTAGTTCTCTGCACGAAGTTTAATATAGCATCCGACGAGACTATCAAATATAAGAGAAAGCGATCTACCACCAGAGAACAACACTATAAAAATAAGACCCTCACTCCAGCTTACATTCAAGTGCTGGTGATGATGATGACGTTGTGAAGTAAGGACCTGAAAATGTCCTCAAATAATCATACCTGCATATTTGTTTGTTACTTAAAACTGGTTGGAAGATGACGCAAGGAATTTATGTAAAGTAACAATAAGAAACTAATTGGAAGACTTCAAAATGGCAAAATTTATAATCTTGTAAACATCAAATTCATTTTTTGTCTGTATGCTATTTATTATGGTTATGTAACGTTACAACAATTACATGTTCTACATTTAGTTCATGTTAACTGTCTGTTATAAGGTATGATATGAACTTTCATTATTCAATAATTCCGTTCAATGAAAATAATTATACACCACTTTTACAGTAGGTTAACTGTTAATAATTTAAATAATTAGTGCAACCACATGGCAATTATATTATCTAAGTGAGTTAGGCACAAGCGATGACAATTTAATAGTTCAATAATATTCAATAATTTTCACTAATGTTAATTTGTCATTTCTGTTACTAATAAGCTGTTCTTTGTAACTTTGTTATAGTTTTATTTAGTACCCATGGTTACATCATGTGTCTTGTCAAATTTAAAAGAGCTTGTTTACGATCTATAAACATTGGTCATGAGGGGCAAGACAGTTGCGACTTGTAATATACCTTTGTTAAACAACCTTAATATTTATAGCTATATAATAATATAGTTGCTGTACAACCAGATTTGTATTCTTATTGCTGGATGCTTGGGAGGAAAGCTATCATGTACCAATTTACACTACTATAGAAAGTACTGTAGAACCACTGTGGATATTGCAGTGATAGCCTATTCCTTTGTTAAGAATCCTTTAACCCTTTGCATGCTGGGAAATTTGTCGTCTGCTAAAATGTTGTCTGCTAAATTTCTAAAATTAGCATTTTCTTTGATTTTTTTTCAATAATTACTATCAGAATAGCAAACAGTTTGGATCCTGATGAGATGCCACGTTCTGTGGCGTCTCATCTGGATCCAAACTGTTTGCAAAGGCCTTCAAAATCTGGTTCCAGCACTCAAAGGGTTAAAATGTTCCAAAATCTATAAGATGGCCTGGATCATTTTCGAAATTCCATCATTTGCTCAATTTGTGTTTCTAAACATCCCAGAAACTTTGACATAATATATTGTTGAGGAACATAATCAGTATACGATTGCTTTTATTTGATTGTATATTTATTTCTTATAATTTCAAAGCTGAGGAATAATGTTATCTTTTTTGTTGCTTTTTTGTCAAAGGGGTAATAACCTGACGATCCAGATGGCGACGTCCGTGCCAAAACTGTTTTTTTTCTCGCCATTTTATACCCTTTATTACTTTTGTTTAATATATATTTAAATGCCGATTACTTACCTGCCATATCAGTAAGAAAGTGAAAAGCGTTTATTTCATATGAATATTCGCTTAATATCAGGACTTTAATCGCTACGAATTTCTTTTAGTGGGAGCTGTAATTTTGTGATCCCGCTTAGAAATTTCGAAGCCAGTAAAGTCGAGATATAGAGCGAAAATTAATACAAAATAAACGCTTATCACTTTCTTGCTGATATGGCTGGAAAGTGAGCGGCTTTTAAAAGTTAATAAAACTAATAAAGGGTTTAAAACGGCGAAAAATACCTGTCTTGGCATGGTCGTCGCCATCTTCATCGTCATGAAATTACTCCCTCTGTTTATTAAATTTTGCAATGTCAACTTTACCATATTTATAATATATAACCTGTTCCTAAAAATAATGTAATGTAAGCCTATTCCCATGAAAGATCTAATTAAAATTTAATTAATTAAGCATGCAGAATGGAAATGAATTTGGTTAGAAAATATCATCAAGACATACACAATGTAGAGACTGTTATATACAGTACAAGGAAGCATTGTACTGGAATACATTTGTGCATGCAGTCTTGGATATATTTTGAGTTAAGAATACAAGTCACACTCACACATATGATGAGTCTTAGTAAATATTGTGCATTTGTGCATGTCTCGGAAAGATTTTGAGTTATAAACACCAGCCACACAAATGATGAGTCTTAGTAAATATCAGGGTGACACATATGGTGTTCCTTACTTGGTCCTCACTCACAACTTCAGTTTTACTACGTTCAATAATTGGCGGAAGAATGCCTTTGTGAATACTGTCAATTGAATTTCTCTGCGCTTTTAACATCTAAAAATTAAATTTTAGCACATTTTAACGTGTAAAGAAAACTAAACCAGAATATTTTCTATCAAAAACAAAAGGTTTCTATAAAACCAAATTGACACTCTTTAAATAAAATAGAACATGTTAAAATTCCTGAAAAAACAGGCAACCTATGAAAATTAGAAACAACAATAAGTTAAATGAAAATAACAAATTCAATTTACTTTTTGAATAATAATGACTATTCAAATATTTGTAAACAGACATTTTTAATGGAACTATTTGTTATCATCATTTCAAATTGGAAATAATATAAAAAATATTGTTTTACTTTGACTTGAAATGTTAAAGTTAAGATGTTATTATAATGCTGAAATACATGTTATAGCGTCTGTGGGTATTTTACTTATAAGACATAAAAGATCATGTAGATGCTATTAATAAAATGCAAAAGTTTTTCGACAAATGTATCTCTTGTTATCGGCTACCAGTAATTTTGATTAATGAATACACTGGAATCAAGATTTCCATATTTAATGATAAAAGCCGCAACCATAAGTTACCCTTCAAGCAACTAAAACTTTCTTCGTGTCAAGAAATCAGACAATATCCAAAATAAAACGATATTCATAAATACCCAAAACATCATTGTTTATTTATCAGATAGTGTTTGTTCAGCATTCAACAATAAAGTGTTTCTGTACAAAAATATGCTTTAATTATTCAGGATGACCACTGAAATTCGAAGTCAAATTCCATGATATTTCCTGCCTGTAATTAGATTTTTACCAATATTTATTTATTTTCATGATAGATTTATTCTAATTCTATTATCCAAAGATTGCGACTGCAAAATATCTGACGCGCGATATAAATCCAGACACATCTGACTTAATTGTGTAGCAGTAAATGTGCAGTTATGTTAAACCTGTCTGGATTTAAATTGTGCGCCTGATATATCCGGGTCGCGATCTTTGGAACCCACCAACTGCAATAATATTGGAGTAACAATGTTTTACTATATTTTCAAGAATCAGTGGCCAGTCTGTACAATGGAGCCTTACAAAATGGGCACTTACCTGGTTCATAAGAAGCACTCGAGTTTTGAGTCGAGAGCCAGAACTGTGAGCTACGGCCGAGACGGACCGAAAAAATGGCGCAAACTGCTTCTCACTGTCTGGTTTGCCCTCCCATTCCTTGCAGATATCCTGGAAAACAGAGGCTTATTGAAGAAACTCTGATTAATTGTTGTTTATCAGTCACTAAACATCGATTTGGAGTTAAGATATAGAACAAATACACTATTCTTGCGCTAAACCGTGATTTATTTTAATATAATTTTCTTTTTTACTATGCTGCCCTCCAATCGCCACATTTCTACTTCTGTTGACTTGTATGTAATGTGACAAACAATTGCTTATTCTGTTCAACATTAAATTGTTATATAATCAGCTCATAAACCATAAGCCATCCATGATTCTGCTTCATTGCCAATACAGTGAAACCTGTCCCAACCGTACCCTCTGAAAACCGAATCTTTGTCTAAAACCAATGGATTTGTCAGTCCTAATTGTTCCGTCTTATTTCATACATCCAAAACCATAACCTGAATGATATCTAAACCATATAGTGATACCAAACAATTTAATCGCACAAAATTTGATCCCATTCAAGGCTAAATAACCTGAATCAACCGGTATAAAACCGCATATCTGATCCCATGTCACTGCACAATATTGCATAGGTATGATCCCGATTATTTGTCACGTAGGAAGGACATAATCATCGTAGTGAAAATGGGACGTCTATGCAATTTGCAATTAAATAGTTGATGAATACAACAATAAGCAATCATTAAACAATTAGGTGATGTTTTGTCCTGAAATAAACATACCTATTTATGTTAAAATCGATGTTAAGGGTAAAAATTTAAATATTTCACACTTATGATAAAATAATAATTTAAAAACAAGAGATGTGTTTGTCAGAAACACAATGCCCCCTAATGCGCCGCTTGATTTTATTTTTATTTTATTTTTTTACCTTTGACCTTGAAGGATGACCTTGACCTTGACCTTTCACCACTCAAAATGTGTGGCTCCATGAGATACACATGCATGCCAAATATGAAGTTGCTATCTTCAATATTGCAAAAGTTATGACAAAACTTTAAGATTTCTTAAAGTTTTGGACAGACAGACAGACAGAATGACAGACAGACAGGCCAAATACAATATACCCCTTTTTTTTTAAAGGGGGCATAAAAATGCCAGTTGGCAGAAAATCAGAATGTTAGGTGTTACTTCGCAACTACTAAATATTCCTGGTTGGTTGCTGTTTTGTTTCAATTTGGTGTTCTTTGGATAAATCCAAGTGTTAATAATTCTCTTGTTGTTTTATATTCAACAAATATTTTTGTACACTCAACAAATAAATATAAAAATAATTAAACAATAACACAATTATTGTACAAATAAACATGACATTGTCTTATTTTACTCTTCATTCATAATAAGGGATGGGATTCGAATACTAAAATGATATTCGAATATTCGTTTGCCCTTATTCGAATATATTCGAATATTCGATTTTAGACATAAGATGAAAATGTCCGAACTTACGCCCGTCCGGAGTTATATATATAAAGAGTCAAATTCTACCGACAAGATGGTAGATAATATATATTAAGTTTCAAAAGAAGGGAACATTTATTGAGATTTTGGTGTACTGTTTGCACTGCGACATAAATAGCTTTATCATTGACGGTTACATATTTACCATTTAATAAGAACACTCAATATATTGTTGCAATATTTCAAGATTTTTTTTATTTAATACTAAATATGTTACCGTATATATACTGGCTATTTATTGGACACGTTATACTAACGCTTAAGTATAATTTGCACAGGATAAAAAACTTAATGAAAGGTAAATATTGTATCAGTATACTCGTTTGTTTCATATTCAATGTTTTCAAACGTATGTGTGCGCATACCAACAATGCAGACGTCCACTTTCTGTGTGTAGTTGGCAGTACACTGGCACTTGCTGCTAGTGCAGTTCGCATTTGTGACCTTGATGCAGTCGGCCTCCACAGAGCAGGTGTTCCCCAATACTAAAATGTTAATACAATTATAGATCTGTCATTTTAAGGGAAAATATGTACTTCACATGAATGTGTTTATCGTATTTGACATGCGGAAAACAAAATACCCGAAGTGTCCTTCTTATTAAATGTTAAAAAAAAAACGTTTAAGTTACGATATTTTTTTGAAAAAATATAATTACAAAAAAACAACAGACATGATTAAGATACTTCAGTTATTTTATCCATTTACATGTACTTACAATCGTCAACACGTCCTTGATTATAAGAATATGTTTATATATCCATCTGTTGTTAACTAAACTCATTTGTAACTTAAGTTTGTCGTAAGATCTTTAATTTGACAGGGCCCTGGCAGGGTCTTTATCTACAAATAGTATTTTGATGAATTTTGCCTTTATCCTCCAATCTTACTTCCTGTATTACTTTCTCCGTTTAAGAAAACCGCAAAATTAAACAAGATTTGTGAACAATAATTAAACTGGTATTGTTAAAGATCTAAATAATATACCTTTGTGCCACACATTGCCGCTTGTAAGGTCAAGTTTACAATAAGAGAAATTTAGATCTAATGATTTTTATATATGCATATACAAGATTGAAACTACTTTGTGACAACACCACATGGTACTTACTAGTCATACAGTGGTCGGTCATCGGCTTATACAGGCTATTGCATGTGCAGACATTGCTTGTGCAATTGGAATTTGCTAAGCCACTGCAATTCTCCGGTGCCGTACATGCACTACCCAACACTGAAAATAGATATAGATGCGCAACAACGAGTTATTTTCAAACAGTCGAAATATAAACGCCAGATCGAGCTTGCTTAGGGCAATCTGTGTACTCAATAGTTCGTAAAAGCAGTACATAAAACAGAACTGAACAGATCGTTTATTTACGACTTAAGCATATACAGCTCATCGTCAAAATAACAATATAGCAATAATAAATACACATTCGTCAAAATAGCAACAGATTCTTTATGCATTTTTACAAATATATGATTTGTTTCAGAATTTAATATGTAAGAGAAGGCTCTTAATTTTTTAACAGATTTAAGTGAATGTTTAAAATCCGTTATTGATTGAGAGACAATTATGCAGTTAGAAATTATATACACAATTTCAATTCTGGGAAAAAAAGATATTCTCTCATAAAACTATAATGTTCGGCTCTTAGTTTAAATGCCTTAATACAGAAATAAGCTAGATCGCTTAGGGCAATCTGTGTACTCCATAGTTTGTAAATGCAGTGCATAGATGCATACGATGACACCTGTAAGGTCACGTTTACTATTTGAAGAGTGTAGATCTAATGATAGCATGAACACATATACGAGATTGAAACTACTTCGTGATGACACCACATGGCACTTACCCATAACGCAGCTGTCACCCATTGCCTTGTACAGGCTATTGCATTTGCACATTCCACCTGTGCAATTTGAATTTGCTACGCTACTGCAATTCTCCGGTGCCGTACATGTACCATCCAACACTGAAAATACAAAAAGCTGCGTGCCAACAACTTACGTTCAAACAGTCGGGATATGATATTAATTGGAAACTCTTAAAAGGATTAAAGGTTTTATTATACCTTTTCTGACAATATTATTCTACTGGTTATGTCATTTTACAAACTAAGAACCCAACGAAATATGAAACACTAGTAGCGAAAAATAGTTCTAGTTTTAAGTAAATAAGTATCAAACTAATTCAAAACAATGAACAGCAATCGACATTGATATATTATATATATATATATTTATCACATGCTATACCTTGTTTCCCAAGTAATATAACCATTACATATTTTTTTATATTACACATGTGTAATACAACAATTTTAAGCGTTTTCATTGGCTACAGAATCAATAACTAACCAATCGCATGGCTTTATTTTGGTGAAATGACGTCGTCAACATGAAATGACGTCACGATAGTAAACAACTTTAAGATCTATCAGCATTTGTTTGGTCAATTAAGATGTATTTTATTTAGTTTAAAAAGATCTTACACTCATTGTCATATCATACCATATTTTATTACACTCGTCCAGGAAATTCGTTAGTAAGCTTACAAACAAAATTCCTGAACTCGTTTAATAAAATATGGTAATATATATATATATATATATATATAAATAAGTGTGCTGTTCATATGTTTAAGAACAATTTCTTTAAATGTGTCCTACGACAAGTAATGACACATGAATGTGACCGCATACAAGTACGCTAGCGAGGGTACGCAACTTAAACACAGATCGAACACTATTCGAAAACATGGGGTTCTTTGTCAACAATTGCTTGCATCATTATTAAGCGTAGCTGCGATATAATTTAAGTATGTAAAATACTAGCAATAGCTACTTTTTAAACTAGTCTTATACTACATCAGTTCAGAATGATATAATGGATATGGTATCCAGATGCGACCGAGAGGTCCCGGGTTGAATAGCGTTCTCATGACCTTTTCTGAAGTTTATTTAATATGTAATAAAACCTATTTTTGCCCACCAAAAGAGAGTTGTTCACGGATCGTTATTGTAAACCAGCATTGAAAATGAAGTTACCGCATACCAGTAAGCTAGCGCGTGTACGCAACATTTCGATCGTACTCGTGCATTCGGCTATAGCGTTAAAATGACATCGATGCGCGGCAAAGAAAACTTTGACGACAACTTATAGGTAAAATACGTACCAAGAC
>VMBQ01015775.1:0-11960 GCA_007657795.1 Dreissena rostriformis | reverse complement strand
TATACACTCGTACCAAGTTTCAATGAAATCCGCCAAAGCACTTCCAAGATATGGCTACGGACACACAAGTGCCTATAGTAAAAAGCATTTTTTTCAAGATACAAAGGGCCATAACTCCGTTATTAACAGATGGTGTATAATGCCATTTGGCGTGAATCATTGTCTCATTCATATAAACACTCATACCAAGTTTCAATGAAATCCGCCAAAGCACTTCCAAGAAATGGCTCCGGACACAAAAGTGCCGACCGGACGGACGGACCGACAGCCGGACGGACGGACAGCCGGACGGACGGAAGGATGGACGGAAGGACGGACGGAAGGACGGACGGCCAGAAGGACGGACGGTAGGACGGACGGAAGGACGGACGGAAGGGCAGACGGAAGGACGGACGGAAGGATGGACGAAAGGACGGAAGGAAAGACGGACGGAAGGACGGAAGGAAGGACGGAAGGACGGACGGACGGAAGAACGGACGGAAGGACGGATGGAAAGACGGACGGACGGAAGGACGGACGGACGGACGGAAGGACAGACGGAAGTAAGGACGGAAGGAAGGACGGAAGAAAGAACGCACGGACGGAAGGACGGGCGGACGGAAGCACGGACCGAAGCACAAACAGACGGACAATGCAAAAAGTATCCCGTCGCCTATGTAGGGGATAATAAAACATATTAAAATAGAACATTAAGGAAACCCCAAAATATATAAATGTATTCAATACTCACCACGAGATGTTAACGCCTCCTTCAACTGTAAATTGATCTAGTACACGTGTGTACGTATGTAATGTCGTATGCGGAAAGGTATCGGATAAGTACACCCACGTGATGTTAATGATAGCTGATTGAATAGATACGGCAGATTTAAAATCGTAAACAAACCTTGCGCTCTATCAACTGTAGTGAATTGTAATGCATACTTATAAACCTGATTTAAACTGTCTCCTTATTTGAAAAAAGCGATGTCCGAAGTTTTCAATAACAGCCGGATATGAAGGAATTCATAAATCTATATACATAGACAAATTGCTAAACCACTTTCAACAAACGATCACTTTCCAAAACGAAACGAGGACGAAACAAAAAAACTTTCACTGTTTTTCTTTACTGCAAGCACCCGATTGCCAAACAAAACCGAGCATGTCATCTACACAAAAATATATCAATCACAAAACATACGTGATTAAAACATAAATCAAAACAATGTGCGTTAAAATAAACCCCATTCATTGCATGGATGCGGACACAACACTAACGTGTTATTTTAAAATAACTGCATAAGTAATAGAACAACACATTTATACTTTAAATTAACAATTTTACTACTCTGTGGTTGATGGCATACCGGCGCATCTGAAATATGTTTGTTTGCGATGAGAGAAACAAAATCAACATGTTTTACTTAAACGAGTGAAGTACACAACACAAATATAGTATGGTATATGGTAGCGCTATGGACAGCGAAACCCTCATTCCCCCTCAGAAAGGCAGCGTTGTAGCGATTTTATTTCATTTTTTCTTTTAAAATGGGGTTTTAGAGAGAGGTATGATAAACAGAAAAAAACAGGTAACTGCCTGGTCTTTTTGTAATATATCAGGCTTGGCACGAATATAATAACGGCTCGGCAAGCCTCGCCGTTATATTAGTCTAAGCCTTGCCTGATATATTACAAACATATCAGGCAGTCACATGTTATTCTCTATATATACTGGTTTACATATGTATAATTGCAGACAGTATACTGTCAGATGGCTGAGATACTATATTTCCCTGAACATCAACAGGGGTCTTCTTAATAAGGTACAATTCCGAATGCATGATTCTCTAGACTACTATAACTCAGTCCAACAGGTAAACCTTAACGTTTTTAGCTATTGTGATACCTGATGTCCGTCGCATGTAAGCAACGTGCATCAGTCTGTAGTTAACTTTTTCAAAACAACCCCAAGGCGGCTGATTCCCTTACATGGTTTAGAGGTATGAAAAAAGGATCAATCAGACAGAAAAACATAAGGCGGTAGACACTCTTAAGGTTTGACCGGAAAGTTTCTTACGACAAGCATAAGTCGGAAAATACGTCACTTCTGAAGATGTATGCACTAGGCCAAAGTACGCATAACGACGGTGCAACGCTTTCCACTGCAATGCTGGACAACAATGGATCTTTGCGAGATGGTACACTGCATGTGGAGTCCCCCAACGAGTGGTAGATCCAGACCCCATGTCTCGAAGGGGTCCAACATAATTTGTCGGAGTAACCCCCCGAATCACTGCGAGGAGCCAGGCTACGAAGGCGGAAGGTAAATGCGAGTGACCAAGAAAGAATACCGTACACCAAGTCCAGGATTAGCCAGCCAAACCAGTGCCCCTATCAGACTGGCAGCTTGACAGCAGGGCACTTGTTGCAGTCCTGGTGGAGATCAGGGCGAAGGAGACCGCGATGCGGGAGAGGCTCTGAGGCGGTCTGTTAGTCATGCGCTGCGTGTCTGCCTTTGCGCGGAGAACCGGGAGGTCCATCTGAGTGATTGACAGGAATAAGAAGACGAGTTTTTCCTTAAACAACATGTCACTCTTAATCGTCTAGTTACTATTACGAAATGTGTTCATATTTCATTGTTAATCTCACAATTTGAACTATTAAATCTATATGAAAAAAGTATTTCAGCAATTAATCAGTGTGTTTGGGTTCTTTTTAAAAACTTGTAATGAATCGTCCATTTATTATTCAGATAAGATTCATCTTTAATTGTATAATGCGGTATACATTAAACTTCTTGTTTAATTTGCCTACGGATTTGTGGTTTAATAGGCTTTATCAATGATGTCTTTACTAGATAACGGTCTATTTAGTCAAGCTTGCCATTATACAAACGAGTTTTGGACGCAATTTAAGCTAACATTAATAACGTCAATGAGGCCGCATGAAAAACGTGCGTGTATTTGCCAGATGCAGAAACCACCTAATACACTTTTGTTTATTTTGATGTATAGCCCAGTGAGACATTGCTTCACGAAGGAGTCGTAAATTGCGGTCATGTACAATTTTATCAATTATAAACACGATAGTGACATACTCAAGGTGTCTGTCATTGTTGATTAAGGAGAAGGCATGTTTACTCACGTAATACACAAGTGGGCATTATCAAAATATCTCGTCTGGTCCTAGCGAGTGTAAAGTGTCTTATTATCTACGTTTTACTGATATCTCTGAATAAGAACAAAGGTAGGGTGTTATACAGGGCAGCAAGGAACGAGTGTTGCGCCCTTCTATTTATTGCCAGCTGGAACACTGTGAAATTGCTTTATCTTTGACTGTTTTCTGTCAGTTTGAATACGTAAGTTTGTTTATCATTTGAGACTTCATTTATGCATTTTGCATACTGTCATTCACAACCACTCTTGTGGTGTCTATTACTGAGCCGCGTTCTGAGAAAACGGGGCTTAATGAATAAGCGTAAAGTGCAGTCCGCAAAGGGGCTATAAATCAGGTACGACATTTTCCGACTTAACTGAATTTCGTTTAGAATATACTTTTTTGTAACGAAAAATATAATAAAAGCGGAACGTGTCGTCTCTGATAAGCCTGTGCGTTAAACCCAGTGTTGCCAGACCGTGGCTTACTTTATCAGGTGAGTCTAATCTGTGATACAATAATGTCAAAGTCTGTACGAGTTTAGGGAGATATAAAATCAGACCGCCGGGTTATAACTGGGAACAAGCCAAAACAATCATATATTTAGTACAAATTGTTATTAGCTGTATATTACTTGATTCATTAGAATATTGAGATTGGAAAGACTTCTCTAATGGATAGTTCATGTATTATCCATTTATTAGATATTTCTGAAATGTATTCTTAAAAACATAATGGTATACAATAATATAAACGGATCTGAATTTGCTACGATAGGTTTAAATCCTCCCCACGTTGTTTATTCGGACAACATAATTAAATATTCAACCATCTTGCGTGTACTTTAAAACGGACTGCTACCATGTTTGGACTCGACATGAATCCATATATATCAATATATCAATAGAACAACATAATCTCTTGTGCAAGTTTCATGATGATAAGGCAACACATCTTAGTTCCAAATTATTATAAATGTTGTTAATTTGACATACTGACCTATGTTTTAACCCCATATGAACGAGTATAGAACTCAGCAGAGATATTACATAGACAAAATGTAATGTAAATTGCTCACAATGTAAAATGTTGAATATGGATTTTTAACGCCACGCAAAAAGAACATCTTAAAGCTTCTAACGATGAGATTATACTATGTATATCTTTACTTATTGAGTTATAACAGGGCATACAGAATTATTGTCATCTGTTGCAACCAGTTTTGATATGAAACATTGAATAAGAATAAAAGTACTTCATGACTCATAATTATTTAATTTCTATGCCAATTATGATAATTTTTGATAATTGAAATTATTTCCAATACAGAACCATTTTGATGTACATCTTAAAACCCCTTTATTAATTAATCGGGAACAATTATACTGGAACACCACTTAGCCAGTATGTCGTCTCATCTGCACAAGAGGCTATCTATGCAAACTTTAAAAGGTCATCTGTGAATTATTTATAGATCAAATTGAGAGATTACATTCAGGTCCTAGCATAACATATATATAGGATGAAAGGTCAAATACTATAAGATTCAATTAAAAGAATTATTGTTTTTTCACTGTTTTAGCACTTAATGATTCTCTGGATTTTTTTATAATAAACTAAAGCAATGTGGGTTTATAAGTAAATTAATACCATTTCACATTTTTGTTTTTGTTTATGTCTCTGAATCAATCACTAGTATAACATTTTGATATGATGTTTATCTCAGAATGAACTAATTTGTTTTTATAATATATAGCACTTGTATCTGTTATTATATGCCATTTATGTCAAATTCAGTTATTCATTTTTAAGTTGCCGCTTTAAGGGCCTCTTCAATGATATATTCTTTTAACAAGCACTTATTTTTATAAGACACATACTTTTAAACGGTTTATTTTGCGTCATATATTAATGAAAACACATAAGACCAATTAGTACACTGACGAGACTATGTTGAAACTTAATAAGTTGTCACAATCAAGTTACTTCCATAGTTTGCCTTCTTCATGTTTATGTAACGGATTTAACAATAAATTGACTGCCATATGTAAACATGATCATACCTTAAGTTTTGTATCGTTACCAATTTCCTTATATTCCTAGTCATTCCAATTCACACAAAAAGTCCAGGTTATTGTTCTATAGGGCATTCAAGTTAACCTTTATACAGAGACGAATTATGTGTTATATATGCAATCTTATTCGATTACAAAACACACTCAAATAACATTCGTAAGTTTTATACATGTATACAACTAAACAAGCGTTGTTACACAGCTTCCCTAGTGTATCTTTCAAAAACTCTGTTGAGCACATGGAAATGCAAATAGCAAATCAATATGGTATAGCTCGACTTTTGTTTAGATATGTAAATATAGTTTTATAGTATTACGTAGGTTAAAATTCATCTGATGGAGAACACAACTATCAAAATACTCATTTTCCATTGTGGGACACAAAAGGCGGACTAATTTTCATTAATATCTGAACAAAAACTTTTTATCAAAGTACACAAATCATTAGTTAATCTGATAAAACAGCACCTCTGGAACTCCCTCAACCACAGTGCTGATGAAATTTTAAACACAGAGGATCACTTGAAATTGAAACAAAGAACAAAGAAGAAGAAAATAATGGTGTTTTTTTTTCGTTTTTTTTTTGATATTGAGTTTTCAGTACTTTTAACATTTGTAAAGAATAAACAGATATTCAGATTTTATGCTGCAAAGGCCTAAGGCATTATGTTGAGACTTCTTTGATTCTATTGGCTGGGTAGAACCAGTACTACGTGTATTTAGAGAAAGAGAAATATAATCAACCTTCTGTATGGATCCTTTCTTATGATCACCAAATGTATGTGAACCTTTAAGATATGTTTCTCTTAATCATTCAGGTAAAGAAATAGCATGCTTATTCACTGAATGGTAAAAGCCATACCATTTTAAAGTCTGAAACACAATAATGTTCTTAAAATTGTTTTTGTATTATGGAAAGTACTAAGACCAACTGTGACAGTTATCTAAGCGCACCTTGCACCTGCAGTTGATATGATAACAATGATTATTATTGAAGTGGGTCCCCATTGAACTGTTGTTATGATAAAATCCAAATGTTCAAAGATAAGATAAAAGTCATAACTACATGACAAGTCCTATCAATGTGCAGGTGTTCACAAGGTAAAGCTACAACAAATTCAACCCACGCTTATGAACTGAATTCATAATTATTTTGAGCTTGAAATATGTTTTGCCTTGGGATTGATTGTGCATGTGATGATTTTGTTAAAATATGAACCATTACTATATTTTTTTTTTGGTTTCAGTGAAAACCCCATACATCAATGTTATTATATTAACACAAGATCACAGACACATTTTACGAGTGATGCTGGTAACTGAATAAAAACATACTTGGTACATCAAACAGTTTATGTACGTTTATGCTTGAATTGAAAATGTATATCATACATTCCTAAAAGTATTATATGATTTTGAATCGTTTGTATGTAATAACTTATTGGAATCATACATTGTTATTCACACAATATACAGGCATGTATGGCATTTATACATATGCAAACAAGCATATTCGTTGAATTGATATCACCCGCCAAATAAATGTTGTATATAGACGGGTGCAAATTCCATAGATGTATACTAGATTCATAACAAAATAAGGCATATTCAATCACATTTTGTAACATTTCAACTCATTGTGTGACCTTGACCAAAGAGAACTGAGTCTTATCGATGATACACGGCCAGATAGAGGAGAACATTTGTAGAAAATTATTACAATGTCCCTTGATGCATAATGAAGTAATAGCTGAATAATGAATGAGTCATCAAGTTTGAGAGCGTTGACCTCAATGTGTGACCATGACCTTGCCACAACGCTAGAGTAACGGTTCTTGCAGGTGACTCAGCCTCAGATTATTGAGAAAAACAGTGGTCAATTTCATTGCTATGGCTCATATGTTATTGGTGATACAGCTAAAAACAGGAAACACCCTGCATAAAACGGGTATTTTCAAGTAAAAACGGGCCATTTTTACGTTATTGACAAATGAATTGCGTCGCAATCTGACATTCATCATCATCTTATCCATATATGCACGCATACCAAGTTTGAATGAAATCTGCCCAAGCAGCTCCAAGATGTGTATCTGGACACACAATTGTGATTATTTTGAAGTCAATAAGGACGATAAATCCGTTATTTGCAAATGCATTGCAATAGCATTTGATGCGCATTATCGACCAAAGCAGTTCCGGGATATGGCTCCGGATACGAAAGTGTTTCCGGACGGACGAACAGACGGAGGACGGACGTAAGGACGGACGGACGGAAGGACGGACGGACGGACGGAAAGACGGACGGAAGGACGGACGGAAGGAAGGACGGACGGAAGGACGGACGGAAAGACGGACGGACGGACAACGCCAAAACTATATCCCTCCGCCTCTGGCGGGGATAACTAGGAATACTAGGAAGTTTTAAACAAAACTAGGAAAAACTAGGAGCACATTTAAAAAAACAAAGAAAACCCAGGAAAACTAGGAAAAACTATGAACGCTGGAAAGCCTGGAATAAGGAACAGTTCCTTATTCCTTATTCACGCTTAACATTTTTTACTAAGGTTTTACAGAAAAATAGTGCATACAATTCTTAAGTATATCAAAATAAAATAACAAGAATACATTTAATTTATGTATTACGATACATATTAATGTTTCTTCTTAGCGTTTTAATAGGATTTCTTGTATAAACCGAGCCGGCATTTTCTACTTCGAATACTAACTTCAATTCAACCAAACCTTAAGCCTGTATACTTATTTAACATTTCAATCTAGTACATTTACAAATATTTGTTTTTATTAAAACTCCATTTCCTTTTCGCGGCCGAATAAGGAAAAGGGAACCAGTTCCTTATTCCTCATTCAATTCGAATAAGTAACTTGCATTTTCTTACTTTAACATCAATGAAATTGATCAAAAGTGTACAACATATAAATAAACGTCATTATATATATATGTCGGTTAAATATTTCAAATATTTATTGTAATACATTTCTACTTAGTTTTAAGTATTGATGAACCAGTTCCTTATTCAGTTTGAAGAAGAAATAAATAACTGGTTCCTTATTCCTTATTCAAATCGAATAAGGAACTGGAAGGTACAAACTATTAATAATACATTAAAATGAACCAAAGAGACAAATAAATCGAGGAAAGTCATTGTAAATATTGGTTGGGTATCAAACATATTAATTGCAGTACATTTCTGCTTTGTTTTATTTAATGATAACCTAGTTCCTTATTCGGTTTGAATAAGGAATAAGGAACTGGTTCCTTATACCATATTCAAATCGAATAAGAAACTGGCATTGTCTTACTAAACAAATACATTAATATGAATCAAAGAGATCAATAAATCAATGATAATCACTGTAAATGTAGGTTGGGTATAACAATTATTTATTGAAGTACAAATGTACATTTCTACTTATTTTTATTTAATATTAACCAAGTTCCTTATTCGATTTCAATAAGGAACTGTTTCCTTATTCATTATTCAAATCGTATAAGGAACTGCCATTTTCTTGCCAAACAAGATAAACTAAAATGAGCCAGAGACCAATAAATCAATGAAAATCATTATAAATGTAAGTTGGGTATCAGCAATATATATTGTAGTACATTTCTACTTTGTTTTATCTAATGATAACCTAGTTCCTTATTCGTTTTGAATAAGGAATAAGGAACTGGTTCCTTATTCCTTATTCAAAATCGAATAAGGAACTGGCGATCTCTTTAATACAAAAATAAATAAAAATGAATCACAGAGGTCAATAAATAATGAAAACCACTGTAAATGTAGGTTTGGTATCACACAATAGTTATTGAAGTACATTTCTACATAGTTTTATTTAATTATAACCCAGTTCCTTATTCGATTTCAACATGACTAAAACATGTCTGGTACTCAGCTATCGGATTGTCTTGGCCAAAGGCAAGGGTCAGATGAAACTTAAAGAACTGTATCAAAGATATAAATAAAAAATCTTACATTTAATATAGCCAATAATAACGAATATAAAGCTGCGCTATGCGAGAATGATACGAATGTAAGTATCCGAAATTATAGCCTCTGAATAAGGAATTGAGTAATAAGTTAGTTCCTTATTCGGTAGCCTGTATTTCGGACGATCACTTTCGGATATTATATTTTTTAGATGTTGTGTGTGTACTGGCGCGGACACAGGATGTAGTTTGGGTTACCGGGGCGGCGAAATATTTAACAATTACCAACCGTTCAAAAACAAGTTGAACTGCATAAGCAATGACATGGTTTAATGGAAACTTTTAATTGGCACAGGCACGCATTCCGGGCACGCATTGAACGTTTATTTGTGTACGTTTGGGCGATATACATTGTTCGTTCTTTTGCATAAGTCGCAACCACACTTCTGAGATGTGCCTATTTTTCCCAGTAGCAAGTCATGTTTGCTTGGGTTCAGTTGTCATTTTACTATTATGTGATAGTGTGTGTTAGCAGATACTTGCTAAAGGAAAATGAACAACGAAGTAACATACACGCACTACAGTTTCGAACTAATAAATATCTGTACATGGATTTTAAGTGATTGAAAAAAGTCGGAACATGACAATTTATTATTATTATTGTTATTATTTTTTTTATTTTTCGGGGGGGGGGGAGGNATTTTTTTTATTTTTCGGGGGGGGGGGAGGGGCGGAGCTCCCCTTTAAAATCCGCCCCTCCTTGGTTTACTGGTTTAAAACTAAACAAAAACGTTAACAAGGACGGTGCAAGTACGGTGTGTAAACGGAAAATATTTGGTGAAATAATTTGTTATAGCATATTTTTTATACAGCACAGACATTTAACGCATAGCATGTTTTAACAGTAAGATCAAAGGGACCAGGAGCTCCACCATAGATCAAACGGCGAGGCATCCAAATCACGCAGGCCAAACATTTCCAATAAAATACATACGACACGGTTCTTTAATGAAACTAATGTGCAAGGTAATGGTCATAATCTATGACAAGGAATACATCAACATGTAGTGTGTACACATATGAAACAAATCCTCTAAAGAATAACATTAAATTCACATTGGTGATATTCAATTAAGGTATGTAATGCTCAGCGATCATTCAGATGTATGTAGCTATATTTTAAAAATCTCACAATAGTAAAGAAAATGTGAAATGGTACATTGATTTCTTTGTGTGAATACAAATTTGAAATTATGTATTCAAGTTACGTCATGAAATTGTTTAGTTTATTTAGATAGACTGTCGCTATACAGAAGTAAATTTATGAGAGACTAAGCTGTACATAACCATCACCCATAACATTATAACAATGATGCATGTAATCGATCGCGCAGTCTGAATATAAGATATCCGTACATTATGTCCGCTTATCACATCTCTGTAGCACGGTGTGTTATTTGTGAACGCACTACATGTATATAAGCAATACAATAAAACTTGTAATATAATTTGTTTAACCATAATTTAGGGCTGTGCTGTAAGTTCTTAATATCTAACCTGCTGATTGTTCAAATGTATACATGTATATTACTTTTAACAACACCATTCTTATAATATAAACCAAACATCAGCATCAAAACAATACAAATACATTCCTCAATAATACACTTAATAAAAGAAAACCAACATCTTGAATTTAGAAAATGCGTCTGATTTAAAGTGATTGTATGTTAAATTCATTTTTAATTTAAGTAACCTTTATCACCGTAGCCAATATCTTAAAAATAACTTAAATACATATTTATAATGGTACGGAGAATAGTAATAATAATATGTCGGAATCAATGTCGAGTGATAACTATTAATATTTAAACCACAGATATTTGTATTTACCACATATGTCTTTTGAGACATCACAATCCGTATGTATTTATGACACCGAACAAATACCATTTTAATGGCCAGTAGCACTCAGTTAATCATTGTCAAGTATTTTAATGAACTGAAATAAAAGTTTTAAACAAAGTTGCAGTTTATTTAAGAGGTGATAGTTAAATGAATCATGAATGTATACATTAATTAGTAAAGTAGAGCGTTAAAATAATCGGGCATACTTTTGTGGTTTTTATTTCATTTATAGTTGGGAAGAGATGGGGAAAATAGGCCGTTATCATAAGAACGGGAGAATACAATATAAGGTAGCTGGGCATTGCAACAGTACACACTTAAGATATGTTACTTCAATGAAATAAGTCTAATCTATGACTGTCACGAATGTATGTCAGGAAATATACAAATTTGTTTCATTATTGCCATATGTTTCGTCTTAAAGACCAAATTGTAGGAGTTGCATTGTAATAAGTCGGAAGGAAGACAGGTTAATAATATATTTAGTTTTTTTTTACCGCGTCAGATACGACGAGTGAAGACAAATCTTCGATTTCACCACATCGACTATAAGGGTTATCCACGTTATTCGTAAATACTCATTTAAGCTTCAACAATAAATCCTAAGACGCGCATGATAAATGTTAGACACGCTTTCGCCATAATAGTCATGCATCATGCATTCCGATATCTATTCCACTTGCTATCGAAGACCAACCCTACAATGCATGCATTGATATCGTATTTCGCTACACCAACCCTTCAATGCATGCATTGATATCTATTTCGCTACACCAACCCTACAATGCATGCATTGATATTGTATTTCCACTTCAGTGAGCATTGTTACTACCATCGATAATGTGCCTATACTGTTTACTCATTCAAACACAGTTATTGTTACTACCATC
>VMBQ01015774.1:0-11992 GCA_007657795.1 Dreissena rostriformis | reverse complement strand
TCAAAACAGTTAAATGGTTTCCTGATGATAACTCAAGAATGCTTTGGCCTATGATCATTAAACTTCATAGGTACATTGATCATTACTGGCAGATGACCCCTTTTGATTTTCAGGTCACTAGGTCAAAGGTCAAGTTCACAGTGACAAAAAACGTACTCAAACCATGGCTGCCACTACAACTGACAGACCATATAGGGGGCATGCATGTTTAAGAGGACACGACGTGTCATAATCTGTGTGACCGTGACAAAATTTCACTTGAAAAAATCAACTTTAGAGGTCCTTTGAAATAATACATTATGTATGCGTGACTAAAGATTAAGTGAGGGTATACTGTAAAATCATTATTATTCGCGGGGCTTTAATTTTCTTTGAGCTCGTGGGTTGCCCCATACACGATTTTAAGCTTCTAACGAATAATTATGCTTTTTGTTAAATTATGTTCAGGGAACCGAGTGCCAATGCTTAAAATTCGTAAAATCGAAAAAAACACAGACAACGAGTCCCAAATCGTTATTTTCTTGAAAAATGAAAAAAAGTTAAATATCTTCTTAATATTAACTAGAATTTACTTTAATGTGTTTGCCATTAAGCACAGTTTTCATAACGACCTATATTTTCCAATCGTTGTTAACAGTTAGAGTTAACGGAGACCGCTAAAGAGGAAATAAATCGGTGGCAAGTACACAAGTTAAGTCTGCACTCTGTGATTCTCTTTTCAAAAATATATGAGCCGAGCTCTGTGAAAACAGAGCTTAAATGCATATGCGAAAAGTGTCGTCCAAGATTAGCCCGTGCAGTCGATTTTCGCTAAGAAGAGACTTCTTTTAAAGGAAAAATACCATAAAGCGGAGAGTGTCGTGTCTGATTAGCCTGTGCGNCAGGTCGTTTTCATCTCGTCTCCCGGATGTATCACGACCGGTGTGTCGAAGCTGTTGTTGCAAATGGACCGCACGTTTGTAAATAACCGTTACCAGAGTCAACGTGTTTAATGACAGCCTTATTGCTATTATAAATATATACTCAATTTCGACTGAGTTCTGACGCTTAAGAATTATCATTAGATTTAATTTGACCAATGAGTTAAATGGTAAAGGATCAGAACAATATTTGACTATTTTTTTCATACTAAATAACGAGGATTCTAAAATACGTTCGAGTCTAACATGCTTTATTAAACAAGAAAGCAATTAAAACGAGAACTATATTTTACTTAGCCGTGATCCGCTTCGGGACTTTCGAATTACAGTCATAACGCACCCGACCAAAAGGAACCTAGCTTTTTTTGTCAAACGTTAACGAAATGGTCATAACGACAAACACCAGAAGTATTCGGTTTTATTTACTTGTGAATTGTTGGTACGTGGTAGTCGAATACATCGTCCTTTGCCAGATACTGTACCCTGGTACCGTTCCTTATCAACTCTGTAGTCATTGCCTTCCCTGAAAGGACGCATGTTCAACATACACTCTTACAGATTAGTTTAAACCTATTTATTTGAGCTCGATTGCATTTAAAGTACTTACTACTTTTTTGAAACGCTCTCGAGTCCGTTTCCTGGGCCTAGAACCAGTACTTGGTGTCTTTGATGTTCTAAAGAACGCTCCCACAGTAGGGATCCAACCCTTGACCTCCAGGTCGCTAGGCGGAAACCATATCCATTACACCACGGCGACCTTTTTTATAAACTCTTTTTCCTGATCAAGATATACAACCGGTAAAACGTAGTGCGGAAAACGACGTCATTTTGCTAAATCGAAATGAACTGAAGAGAAGAAACACCATGGCCATGCGAGCGCGCATAGCCGAGTTAGATATTGCTTTCTAAAAGTTTGCATTGAATGTTGTAATGATCTATACTGAACGTTAATCAGGTAAAAATATACTTATAAGAAGATACGGTTTGATTGTGTGCACCAATGTACTGCATACCTACTGTTTAATGAGTTTTAATTTAAACAATGCATTCTGCGTGGTAACATTTCACATTCGACAGGCGCTTATTTANTTTACGAAGAGACTGAGGGACCCGAAAATAAACTTCACAATACACAACACTCGGTGAAGTCATACCTTAAGTGTGCATGTGATTGCTCACATCGGTGACGTCATACCTAAAGGGTGTAAGTGATTGCTGACATCGGTGACGTCATACCTAAAGTGTGCATTTGATTGCTCACATCGGTGATGTCATACCTAACATGTGTATGTGATTGCTCACATCGGTGACGTCATACCTAAAGTGTGCATGTGATTGGTCACATCGGTGACGTGGATCTTGCTAGTCATGATCTGTCGAGTGCAGTCTCCTGTACAGGTCCCAGTTTCAGTGTGACCGATGGCGAAGGGCGGGATTTGTAGGTACATCTGACCAATCATGAGCACTCCCGCGTTGAATTGGCGGAGATTTGTGGTCAGGTAAAATGCCATGCCAGAACTGTCCGCGTAGGTTGAAACTAACTTTGGATTATTCCAGTGGAACTGTAATTTAAATACAATTAAGAATTATGTATTATTACTTGTTAATGTTTCTGGGGCTCATAAATTGCAACTTGTCTATAATAAGCATTTAAATTAACATTTACATTAGTTTTGTATTTTTCGTTGACGAGTTGTTGTTTGTTTGAGGCACAATACATTTTAAAAAATTCGAGTTGGTTTATGATAGTTACCATAAACAAATCATAAGTGTCAAATACTAACCAAAATAAAAAAAGTAATTAATACCCAAATAATATCAGACACTTATCAGAATCCAGCAGTAAAAAAATACAAAAAAATACAAGAGTATATGTTTGAAAACAAACACGGAACGCACATTATTTAGAAGCTTTGTTACGATCAATTTATTTGTAAGATATACTAAATGCAGAGTAAATGCAGTAATTGGTCATACGAGTCTTAACAACGTGTGTCGTTATACNAACTAGTAGACGATTTAACTTATAAAAGAAAAAGAAAAATGGATCCAACGGGGGATTGAACTAGGGTCTCTCGCGTTGTCGCCAGACAATCTTACCGCGACGCTAACATGATAAAGATACAAAACTAGTTGTTGTGTCTAGAGCGTGTAACAATATGCAATTGCGTTGGAGATGCGATAAATAAAAAAGCCTCCAGCGACTGCAATTAAATACAAACATAAAAAAATCCAGAATCTTGATTTGTTGTCATAGATTGTAAGCGTACCCAATAATCTTTCTTTTCATTCACTCGTGACTACTTATCGACTTTTCAATCGAGCTAAAATGGCGGCCGCCTATAAAATGTGTGCCTAACACAAAAAAACCTACTTTGAAAAAAAAGAACCAGAGGGAGTAAACAATATGCTGAAGGGGACGATGATTTTGAGGTACTACCTTTTTTTTAATTTTTGTTATTTTTCTTAAGTTTACTTAGCAGTTTCTTAACCAATGCCTACTCGAACAGTTAATTGTATTTGTCAATAAAATAAAGCAGCAAATTATAATCGTCTATTGTTTTTAAATAATATCAATAATCTACTCAATTGTATTTATTTCAAACGGGCGCAAATCCGTTTGTACATTCATTATATGATATAATGTTATGTTCCATATTTACTTCTTAACTGTCCTGTTCTGAGAAAAGTGGACATAATGCATGTGCGTAAAGTGTCGTCCCAGATTAGCCTGTGCAGTCCGCACAGGCTAATCCGGGATGACACTTTCCGCCTAAACTGGATTTACGCTAAGAAGAGACATCATTTATACGAAAAATTCCATAAAAGCGGAAATTGTCGTCCCTGATTAGCCTGTGCGGACTGCGCAGTCTAATCTGGGATGACAATTTACGCACAAGCATTATGCCCTGTTTTCTCAGAACACGACACATATTTATTCCTTAATTTAACAATAATTTATACTTGCGTACATTAACGATGTTAATTGTGTCGTAGGTGAAAATGTATTCAATATATTTATGAAGTAAATATATTCTCGTCGTGACAAGTTCTTGATTAGTAGTCAATCGATACAGTAGTAGATCATTATTGAAGCGGTTTTTATAAGTGATACAATATTTACCACTCTCGCATGCGATTCACACAGCTGAACTAATGCACATGACCTTTTTTTGTCATTCTTTGCATTTGTTTCAATGTGGTAAAATGTACCCGTGTGTATGTTTATGATATTCAATTATACCAATACATTAATGAGACAAACACCATCGGTGTTGTTGTCAACAAATGGTCAGTGAGTTCAATGTGTCGAAACAACGGTCTCTATATTGACTTGTGCATTGAAATTGGCGATATTTTTAAAGCAGCTATATGTCGATTTTACGATGTTCAATTATATGTTTTCAGGTTAGCAGTTATCGCCCTCGTGGTGACAAGTCTTCAAGCCTACTCTAGCTACAGAGATAACATTCCCAACGGGCACAATGTAACCCACCCTTGTGACAGCCACATAACATGGAACGGGGTGGGGCATGAAAATCCCGGGGGTGGGGGCGCCAGAAACCCGTTTGGAGTGGACTTCAAAGCTAACAACGCGGTAAGGACATTGGAATGAAACAAGAAAACAAATGGTTACAACTGTCAATTATTTGTATAACAGAGATTTTGATATGAATGTACTGTTGCGGCAAATGTTGCTGTTGTAACAACGACTATTACTATAATCGCTGCTGCCGCTACGTTTTTACTTCAACAAACATTACCAAAACCACTTCTACTACTTCAGAATAATAAAGTATATAAACAAATAGATTTTTAAGCATGTATATGAACATGGTTATTCAAGAAATAATTAGTGTATGTTATATTTTGTTGTCGAAAGACCCACGGCCGGAAGTTTAGATGCGTAGGGATTAAATCACGAGTGCGAAGCACGAGTGATTTGAAACCACGCATCTAAACTTCCGGCCGTGGGTTATTCGACAAAACTATAACATAAACGAATTATTTCGATTCTAACACGGTTTTTACTAAAGATTTATACAATGTATCTTATTTTTTGTGTGTACTATTTTATGCGAAGTTCCGCCCATAAAAATAACTTTCGGCTGTTCTGTCGATCAGATCTCCGCCCTCAATAACAGCCAAACCGGATGGAAAAAAACGTGTCATTTCTCCCGTTTGCTTAAATAAGAACAACATCAACTTGTGTAAACTTACCTGTTTACATTGTACACTTTTAATTAACGCAAGAGTGTTACAGCTACAACGATAACAAAACTATATATGTTACAATAAATTGGAATAAATTCACCACATCATGTATCGATAACTCTCCAGTTATCATTCGATCTGCGATAAGAGCACACTGCCCTGATTCGAACTTCAGCCATTTTAGTATCGAATCAGCAGACGAACACCGTGGGAAATTGGGTCAATTTTACGCATTTGTTTTCATAGCGTAGTATTTTGTCACGTGACTTTCATTCATAAAATACCGGATTTTTACGCTGGTGGATAATGTATCGGCATGTTTTGTTTAGTTACAGCCCGTGCTTTCAGTGTATAAGCTGCGCCCACAATTATTGCTTAATAACCCATAGACGATTTTCTTCGTTGTTTATATGAAATTTGGCACGTGCCGTGTTTGAATATTTATTCACGGTCCTACAATTGATCACAAAAGAAAACAGAACAGAAATGGAACATTTGCGTTTACCAAATATTTATTTTACAACTTCAGTATCGGATGTCTTTCTTACATTTCCTTGTCTATACAAGTAAATATTTGAGAAATTTAAAATTATTATACATGTTCTTAAATTCTTAATTTATACGCGATGTTTTCATATTTTCTCAAGAGAATATGCTCGATAAATCTGTATGAAATCTGTAATCTCGTAAACTTTTTATATATTGACCAATACTCAATTTAAACAGGAACTTCCTTAATACGGACATGTTTATTATTGGTTCTTGTACTGGTATATAGTAAACTAGATTAAAAAATATGCCTTTAATGTAATTTGTCAAACGTTCCATAGAAAAACCAAGTATATTCGTGCCCTCATAAGAATGCCATATATGGCCTTACACAGTCTCCAACTCATTTCAACTTTAACACCTTCGCGAAAATGCAAACGTCGTGCATTTTGTTGTACACCTAACTCCAGGGACGTATTTGTCGGCGTAGCTTTCTAAACCAGGTTTTAACCTTTGTTGATCTTAGTTAATGTATAATGAAATGTTGAGAAAATTTCCGTCCGATAGGCCGGAATGAATGAATGGAATGTTTGCATTTGTTAAAAATATGTTAAATGAACACAATAGAAAAGTGTCCGTGTTATCTCGACTAATATCAATTAACCAAGTCAAAATCTGTTCGACGATCTAGTTTTTATATTGTAGCCTTAAGGTTGTTTTCGTTTGGTAAATCCCAACTTTTGTGCAGACATGTGCACATATATAACGTTTTTGGTTTCCGCGTTGGGCTAAACATAACTTTGTCGTTACGCATGTTTTTAAGCCTACATTTGTGTCGTGCCCTTTAAAATGTAACAGGTAAAATTACATTTCTAGTATTTCATGTAAACATTCAAGCAATAATTGCATTTGTAAGTAGTAATTCGGCTGTTGTGAGCCAGGGTGGGTTTTCAATACACGCAAGTGTATGCTGATAGCACAGTCTGGTTTCCAGGGTAGGTGCCGTATATTTGCACTATGAACAAATAACAGAATACATGTAGTTTACTATGTAATGTCAAGAGCAAACCTATATAATAACGTCAGCACATTCCTGTGTCGTTCAAATTAACATGTCCACATTTACGCGACGATTGTTTTTTATTTATTGCCTTCTTTTATATATATATACAGTAAATAATATCTGCTTACATAATTTATGTATACTCTCCTTGTTTGTATAAAACAAAGAAAAAAAGGCAATAAATAAAAAACAATCGTCGCGTAAATGTGGACATGTTAATTTGAACGACACAGGAATGTGCTGACGTTATTATATAGGTTTGCTCTTGACATTACATAGTAAACTACATGTATTCTGTTATTTGTTCATAGTGCAAATATACGGCACCTACCCTGGAAACCAGACTGTGCTATCAGCATACACTTGCGTGTATTGAAAACCCACCCTGGCTCACAACAGCCGAATTACTACTTACAAATGCAATTATTGCTTGAATGTTTACATGAAATACTAGAAATGTAATTTTACCTGTTACATTTTAAAGGGCACGACACAAATGTAGGCTTAAAAACATGCGTAACGACAAAGTTATGTTTAGCCCAACGCGGAAACCAAAAACGTTATATATGTGCACATGTCTGCACAAAAGTTGGGATTTACCAAACGAAAACAACCTTAAGGCTACAATATAAAAACTAGATCGTCGAACAGATTTTGACTTGGTTAATTGATATTAGTCGAGATAACACGGACACTTTTCTATTGTGTTCATTTAACATATTTTTAACAAATGCAAACATTCCATTCATTCATTCCGGCCTATCGGACGGAAATTTTCTCAACATTTCATTATACATTAACTAAGATCAACAAAGGTTAAAACCTGGTTTAGAAAGCTACGCCGACAAATACGTCCCTGGAGTTAGGTGTACAACAAAATGCACGACGTTTGCATTTTCGCGAAGGTGTTAAAGTTGAAATGAGTTGGAGACTGTGTAAGGCCATATATGGCATTCTTATGAGGGCACGAATATACTTGGTTTTTCTATGGAACGTTTGACAAATTACATTAAAGGCATATTTTTTAATCTAGTTTACTATATACCAGTACAAGAACCAATAATAAACATGTCCGTATTAAGGAAGTTCCTGTTTAAATTGAGTATTGGTCAATATATAAAAAGTTTACGAGATTACAGATTTCATACAGATTTATCGAGCATATTCTCTTGAGAAAATATGAAAACATCGCGTATAAATTAAGAATTTAAGAACATGTATAATAATTTTAAATTTCTCAAATATTTACTTGTATAGACAAGGAAATGTAAGAAAGACATCCGATACTGAAGTTGTAAAATAAATATTTGGTAAACGCAAATGTTCCATTTCTGTTCTGTTTTCTTTTGTGATCAATTGTAGGACCGTGAATAAATATTCAAACACGGCACGTGCCAAATTTCATATAAACAACGAAGAAAATCGTCTATGGGTTATTAAGCAATAATTGTGGGCGCAGCTTATACACTGAAAGCACGGGCTGTAACTAAACAAAACATGCCGATACATTATCCACCAGCGTAAAAATCCGGTATTTTATGAATGAAAGTCACGTGACAAAATACTACGCTATGAAAACAAATGCGTAAAATTGACCCAATTTCCCACGGTGTTCGTCTGCTGATTCGATACTAAAATGGCTGAAGTTCGAATCAGGGCAGTGTGCTCTTATCGCAGATCGAATGATAACTGGAGAGTTATCGATACATGATGTGGTGAATTTATTCCAATTTATTGTAACATATATAGTTTTGTTATCGTTGTAGCTGTAACACTCTTGCGTTAATTAAAAGTGTACAATGTAAACAGGTAAGTTTACACAAGTTGATGTTGTTCTTATTTAAGCAAACGGGAGAAATGACACGTTTTTTTCCATCCGGTTTGGCTGTTATTGAGGGCGGAGATCTGATCGACAGAACAGCCGAAAGTTATTTTTATGGGCGGAACTTCGCATAAAATAGTACACACAAAAAATAAGATACATTGTATAAATCTTTAGTAAAAACCGTGTTAGAATCGAAATAATTCGTTTATGTTATAGTTTTGTCGAATAACCCACGGCCGGAAGTTTAGATGCGTGGTTTCAAATCACTCGTGCTTCGCACTCGTGATTTAATCCCTACGCATCTAAACTTCCGGCCGTGGGTCTTTCGACAACAAAATATAACATACACGAATTATTTCTTGAATAACCATGTTCATATACATGCTTAAAAATCTATTTGTTTATATACTTTATTATTCTGAAGTAGTAGAAGTGGTTTTGGTAATGTTTGTTGAAGTAAAAACGTAGCGGCAGCAGCGATTATAGTAATAGTCGTTGTTACAACAGCAACATTTGCCGCAACAGTACATTCATATCAAAATCTCTGTTATACAAATAATTGACAGTTGTAACCATTTGTTTTCTTGTTTCATTCCAATGTCCTTACCGCGTTGTTAGCTTTGAAGTCCACTCCAAACGGGTTTCTGGCGCCCCCACCCCCGGGATTTTCATGCCCCACCCCGTTCCATGTTATGTGGCTGTCACAAGGGTGGGTTACATTGTGCCCGTTGGGAATGTTATCTCTGTAGCTAGAGTAGGCTTGAAGACTTGTCACCACGAGGGCGATAACTGCTAACCTGAAAACAAATAATTGAACATCGTAAAATCGACATATAGCTGCTTTAAAAATATCGCCAATTTCAATGCACAAGTCAATATAGAGACCGTTGTTTCGACCCATTGAACTCACTGACCATTTGTTGACAACAACACCGATGGTGTTTGTCTCATTAATGTATTGGTATAATTTAATATCATAAACATACACACAGGTACATTTTACCACATTGAAACAAATGCAAAGAATGACAAAAAAGGTCATGTGCATTAGTTCAGCTGTGTGAATCGCATGCGAGAGTGGTAAATATTGTATCACTTATAAAAACCGCTTCAATAATGATCTACTACTGTATCGATTGACTACTAATCAAGAACTTGTCACGACGAGAATATATTTACTTCATAAATATATTGAATACATTTTCACCTACGACACAATTAACATCGTTAATGTACGCAAGTATAAATTATTGTTAAATTAAGGAATAAATATGTGTCGTGTTCTGAGAAAACAGGGCATAATGCTTGTGCGTAAATTGTCATCCACAGGCTAATCAGGGATGACAATTTACGCTTTTATGGAATTTTTCGTTTAAATGATGTCTCTTCTTAGCGAAAATCCAGTTTAGGCGGAAAGTGTCATCCCGGATTAGGCTGTGCGGACTGCACAGCCTAATCTGGGACGACACTTTACGCACATGCATTATGTCGACTTTTCCCAGAACATGACAGTTAAGAAGTAAATATGGAACATAACTTTATATCATATAATGAATGTACAAACGGATTTGCGCCCGTTTGAAATAAATACAATTGAGTCGATTATTGATATTATTTAAAAACAATAGACGATTATAATTTGCTGCCATATTTTATTGACAAATACAATAAACTGTTCGAGTAGGCATTGGTTAAGAAACTGCTAAGTAAACTTAAGAAAAATTACAAAATTTAAAAAAAAGGTAGTACCTAAAAATCATCGTCACCTTCAGCATATTGTTTACTCCCTCTGGTTCTTTTTTCAAAGTAGGTTTTTCTGTGTTAGGCACACATTTTATAGGCGGCCGCCCCTAAGCTCGATTGAAAAGTCGATAATTAGTCACGAGTGAATGAAAAGAAAGATTTTTGGGTACGCTTACAATCTATGACAACAAATCAAGATTCTGGATTTTTTATGTTTGTATTTAATTGAAGTCGCTGGAGGCTTTTTTATTTATCGCATCTCCAACGCAATTGCATATTGTTACACGCTCTAGACACAACAACTAGTTTTGTATCTTTATACAGATGTGAAACAGACATATCTGATTGTTAAATTTACCGCCATATTTAACCCATGTAAAGTAATGTGAGCTTTTACTTTATATTATTATATGCATAATATAATAATCCACTGGGCATACGTACGATAATCAATTTTATTCTTTGTTTATTTTCCATATGTGTCACCGGACATACATTTGTATAATGTATTGTAGGTTTACATNACTGCACAGGCTAATCTGGGACGACACTTTACGCACATGCATTATGTCCACTTTTCTCAGAACAGGACAGTTAAGAAGTAAATATGGAACATAACATTATATCATATAATGAATGTACAAACGGATTTGCGCCCGTTTGAAATAAATACAATTGAGTAGATTATTGATATTATTTAAAAACAATAGACGATTATAATTTGCTGCTTTATTTTATTGACAAATACAATTAACTGTTCGAGTAGGCATTGGTTAAGAAACTGCTAAGTAAACTTAAGAAAAATAACAAAAATTAAAAAAAAGGTAGTACCTCAAAATCATCGTCCCCTTCAGCATATTGTTTACTCCCTCTGGTTCTTTTTTTTCAAAGTAGGTTTTTTTGTGTTAGGCACACATTTTATAGGCGGCCGCCATTTTAGCTCGATTGAAAAGTCGATAAGTAGTCACGAGTGAATGAAAAGAAAGATTATTGGGTACGCTTACAATCTATGACAACAAATCAAGATTCTGGATTTTTTTATGTTTGTATTTAATTGCAGTCGCTGGAGGCTTTTTTATTTATCGCATCTCCAACGCAATTGCATATTGTTACACGCTCTAGACACAACAACTAGTTTTGTATCTTTATCATGTTAGCGTCGCGGTAAGATTGTCTGGCGACAACGCGAGAGACCCTAGTTCAATCCCCCGTTGGATCCATTTTTCTTTTTCTTTTATAAGTTAAATCGTCTACTAGTTTTAAGTGCGTTAGACCTTTAAACAGGGGTGAAAGGCCAACACATGTAGTCCCTATGTACATGTTCTAAAAATATATGTGGGATAAACCTTATCTAAAAATATCTGTGGAAAAAAACCTTATCTTTTCTGTATGAGTCCGATTATATTCTATAAAATCATTTAGCTGTAGGATAAAAGATAATCATCATTCGAAAGCGCTTAAATAATAAAGCGTTTGTAACGCTTTTACTCGATAATTTGGAAAATGCATTTAGTACTAAGATATTATTTATGTTTCGCTTTCAAATTAAACTTAAAGCCTGCGTGACGCAAAGGTGTCGATTTGGCTTTTTCTTCTTAAGGTTCTAATTTCGAATCCCGCGCAGGGCATCATTTTTTCAACTTAGAATTTCTTGCTATTTCAATAAGTTAAGACCATTAAATACATTATAGATTTGTACGTTTTCATATTTAATGACATTGTTCAAAAAGACGAAAA
>VMBQ01015773.1:0-11659 GCA_007657795.1 Dreissena rostriformis | reverse complement strand
ATAAAGTTTCATTGAATTCCGGTCATTAGTTGCTGAGCAATAGCCCGGACAAGATTTGCCATATATGTACATTTAATGGAAAATTTCAAAGGGCCATAACTCTGTGAAAAATCATCCGACCAGAACCCGCCTATAATATGCACATCTCCTCTTGGTAGTGAAGCTTCCAATAAAGTTTTATTGAATTCCGGTCATAAGTTGCTGAGAAATAGCCCAGACACAAATCCGGACAGACGCATGCACGCACGGACAGACGAAGCGGCGACCATATGCACCCCCAAAAAAATTTGGGTAGCATAATTAACATATCTGCAATTTATCATACATTTCAAAAGCATTCAAGTTATGGGAGAAGTAATTTGATGTTAAAGTGCTCGTATTTGACCTTTGACAGAGTAAACAATGCGTGGTTAAATGTTATACACTGGAATAACAACAGACAGATGCTGATGGTATCCATTTCCATACGAAATTTTAACACAGCTATGAAAATTTAATGCGTCTCATGACAAAAATGTTTTAAATGACGTTATAAAAATGTGCATTCAGTTTGGTGTTTTTCAAACTATCTAGTGTTTTGCCAAAATGTCACACGTCGATCACACTATGAGGGTATGTCACGTGTAAGATCTGGGTCCATAGTGAGTAGTAAAGGATCACACTTAGAGGTAAAATGTCTAATTGGGGCATTATTCAGCTTTTTCAAATTTCTAAGCTGTAACTTAATCATACATTCACAATTCTAAAACTAGAGCTTTGTCACAGGCGCAATGTATACCCCCCACATGCTGCATTGACACAGAATATTTTGCATGTTGTCTCACAAAACAAAAAAAGCTCATTTATGGCAAATTTTAAGAATTATTATGCCATTTATGATTATCATTTATGGCCATTTTGACCTTTTAAAAAAACTCACAATGAATGACACACGGTCCAATGATTTTGAACAAATGTACCGAGTAATTTTAAAATCTCACAATGAACGACATAGTTATGGCCCGGACAAGCTCATTTACGGCCATTTTTGACCTTTGAACTCAAAGTGTGACCTTGACCTTGGGGTATCGACGTAATTCTTTCGCGCGACATACCATCCAATGATGGTAAACAAATGTGCCAAATGATTTTAATATCTCACAATGAACGACATAGTTATGGCCCGGACAAGCTTATTTATGACCATTTTTTACTTTTGAACTCAAAGTGTGACCTTGACCTTGGAGATGTTGACGTAATTCTTTCGCGCGACACACCGTCTAATGATGGTCAACAAATTTGCCAAATGATTATAAAATCTCACAATGAACGACATAGTTATGGCCCGGACAAGCTTATTTATGACCATTTTTTACCATTGAACTCAAAGTGTGACCTTGACCTTGGAGATATTGACGTAATTCTTTCGCGCGACACACCGTCCAATGATGGTGAACAAATTTGCCAAATTATTTTTAAATCACACAATGAACGACATAGTAATGGCCCCGACAAGCTCATTTATGACCATTTTTGACCTTTGAACTCAAAGTGTGACATTGAGCTTGGAGATATCGACGTAATTCTTTTGCCCGACACACCGTCAAATGATGGTAAACAAATGTGCCAAATGATTATAAATTCTCACAATGAACTACATAGTTATGGCCCGGACAAGCTCATGTATGGCCATTTTTGACCTTTGAACTCAAAGTGTGACCTTGACCTCTTGACCTTGAAGATATCGACGTTATTCTTTCTCGAAACACACCGTCCAATGATGAAGAACGACAGTGCCAAATGATTTTAAAATCTCACAATGAACGACATAGTTATGGCCCGGACAAGCATTTAATCTTTGAACTCAAAGTGTGACCTTCACCTTGGAGATATCGACGTAATTCTTTCGCGCGACACACCGTCCAATGATGGTGAACAAATGCACCAAATGATTTTAAAATCTAGCGATAAAAACATAGTTATGGTCCGGAAAAACTTTCGGTTTAAAACGCATTTAGTGACCCCGTGACCTAGTTTTTGACCCGGCATGACCCATATTCAAACTTGACCTAGGCATCCTCTAGATACAATTTCTGACCAAGTTTGTTGAAGATCGGATGAAATTTTGTGACAGAAGGACAGACAGAACGACAAAGCGACTCCTATATAGCCCCCATTACCAATGGTAATGGGGGTATAATAACTTTGAGCCCCTTTGTGGTGAAAAGCTTACCACAAAGGAGCTTTTAAGTTATTTTAAATTGTGGATGTATGATGAAAGCCCCATTAATACTAAACAATCAAAGACAATTTCGAACAATGTTTCATAAAATAAAGTTACCCTATAAATAATCAGTGTTCCTTATAGCAATATCCAAAATTTCAACGCTAGATGTTGTCTGGTAGCATAGATTTGTGTATTTGTTTTGTGACACAATAAATTCCATTTTAATATCCCGCAAATATATCTATCCATACAACACCAGAACACTAAAATGGTACCATGTAAGTATTCATGTGTCGTATGAATAGATATCGTAAAATGGAATTAATTATGCCACACACAAAAAAGAGCATTTTGTACCTACATACATATATGTTACCAGACCACATCTGGCGTTGACAATTTGTCAACTGCAATAAGGAACACTGATTTAATTTGAGAATATTTCACGAAATCTTTGTTGATTTTGAGTAGTAATGGGTCTTTAATTGACAATAACATTTGGCAGAGCTGGGCGGAAGGTCTATAATATGTCTGCTGCTAGAGGGACGTTATGTTGCTTTGGCCGATTATAGACGTAAAGCCTGGTCTATTATCCTTTATATTACATATCATCCTATTTTGTTACTTCACTAGAATTTATTACTCAAACCATCATTCCGTACTATTTTCATTCAACGAAACTTGCAATTTATGAAGTATCTTGTGTGATGTAATTTCTGTGACAAAACACACCTGTTTCAATACAGGTCTAGACACAGGATTTTTATTACAATTCTGATGTGTTTGTCTTTTTAACAGTTAAATATAAGTAAACGAGAGCTGTCACCATAGGATGACATATGCCCCCCTTTTCTACAATTTTGTAAAACTAAAGCAAAGGGTTTTTCCACATTTTTCGAAACCTAAATGCAAAGTGTGACGGAATTTCANATCATAATATATATTTTAGCTATTGGGGTTAATAGTAAATGCTGCTTTTTAGAACAAGTCATTGTTGTACGTGCCAATTCATAACTGCGAAACGTTGACAGAACAGATTGTCCATAAAAGAAATCCCTTCAATTCTCATGAAAATGAATACAATGAAGTTCAAATTCCAATAAAATCAAGCAAGACCAATATTGTTTAGACAACCCCTGAAATGCAAATACTTACTTAGACAAAATATGAAGTCTATAAAACATTTTTATAGTTTGGTTCTTGCAAACCAACATATGAAACACTGGGGTTGTACAAATAATCTTATGAGTGTAATGATATCTGCTTGGAAGATCAAGCCCGCATAAAATAGTTAAAAATACACAGGCTTGTATGAGATATTAAGCTATCAACTATGCCCATCTCTAAAGTTCTAAAAACATATCCTTTAAAAAAGAATTTCAGTTAGTCACAGCTAGAGAGTTCACTTTAATGCACAGGGGTTTTCCTGGCCACTTTGGGAAAAGGAGTCTGGTCAAATAGGGAATTTTTATCGACAAAGTGGACCGACAAAGTGGACCTAATTGGGATTTTTTATCAACAAATATTGGCACATCAAACCTTTATTTTGAATAAACAGCATTTGTTTTAACTTGAATTAACAGTCTGTTTACAAAAAAGCATTATTATGTTTAAGTAAACACATTAATTTATTTGTTTATTATAATTAATGAAAATAACTATAAACTCGCCTGTTTGTTTATCCATTTACGTCAAAATACTGCATTACAGTTTAATATCTAAGTTAAGTTTTGCGAAATGATCACATTATTTTATCTGAGTAAATTTGAATGGCATATTGTGAAGTCAACAACGCTTATCCGAATGTTACTACATGCATGGCGTATAATTAGCTGCTGTGAAAGTGACAACCACAACATGTATTTCGTGTGTATGAAAAAGTTCAAAACTGGCATGAAAAGCACGGGCGAATTGTTTATAAACAAAACGATATTTCGTCGCTGTATACACCTTCCACGAGGACTGCGTGTAACTCGAGTGCTAGAGCCACTGTGAAAAGACGTTGCCGTGGATGGAACGCGCGCTGTAAGCTGTTTGTGCGCATTAATACTAATACCATGCGATCGGAGCTATTTTGTTTGCGAATGCAGAATCTGGGTGTTTAGTTTGGACTTTGGACGTAACGGACTCTATTCTTAAACTGATTCCCAAAATATGTATATTATGTAACCAAAGGGGCGAATTGCAGAAGGCAATCGTCCCAAAAACTATTTATATTGATCAAGAAAAAGAGGTACACTTTTCATGGAATTCAGTTAACCAGGATATTCCTCCATATTATACAAAATTATAGCAAGGCATTGTATTATTTGTGTTCCTTCAGCAATAGTTAATAAATATAATTGTATTATGTGCATATAACTCATATGTGGTTGAGTTCACCTTCAAATATTGCTTGCAAAGTTCATCTTTTTATATAATGATAATTATTTTATAAATGATAACTTCGTTAACTTCTTATTGGCGCAGACATTTGTTTGACACGAAACTTTGTAAAATATAAAATGATTGATAATTTTTAGTTTTAATTTCGTTGTTGTTGTGTTCTGTTCGGTCATGTTGGCTTACAGTACTGACAATATCGACACTGCGTAGAGGTCGCAGTTAACGTAACTAATGCCTTTTGTTTTTGTTTAAAATGCTTATCTGTTAGTTGGATATTGTCTTCCGAAAATCATGTCAATTCGATACTGATACAAAGCCCACAATCAACTTTGACAATAACATTTAATAATTCGTCGGGAACAGTGGTTGAATTCGCTAGTTAAACTTTGAAAAGCCAGAGTAGCTTAATTTAGAGACTCTCAAAATAAGTGTAATCAGCATATGCAGTTTGCACATGCAAATTAATAAATACCAATATATGTGTAGCGTAACGTTTTATCGAAACGACTTCCCATACGTTTTGGAAAACCAATAGCTGCTGTAATATCTTATTGTCTATAAATGTAAAACAGTTTGAAACTATCTGATTTTTGTAAGCTCAGACACACTTTGTAAAATTATACCATTGCTGTAAATGATTGCTTCAAACAAAATTAAAACCCATGTTTATGATAAGACAAATTATATAAGTAATATAATTTGATTTATTTCTATTATAAATTCCTTATCTTTATCTAAAATGTGTTGACGTATTTTCTTGTTATATTCCCAGATTTCGAGTTCCATACATACACCCTGATGGAATGACATCGTTTTGGGCTCGTTGTTCCGTGCAGTCAACGCTAGAACTGCGTTTTCATCACTAACGGAAGATTCATAACCGTTGCACAGAATGGAGGACACTTCGATAATCACTGTAGTTATGTTTATGTTGTCTTTGTTTTCCGTACTTGGAACGATTGGAAATTCGCTCGTGCTTTATATTTATTCCTGCACGAAGAAGAAAACTACCGCCCGAATATTCATTATGAGTCTTGCGGGTACAGATTTCTTCACGTGTCTGTTTATCATGCCATTTACGGCGACGGTTGAATATCTAAATTACAATTTGAAATACGACGTTGCTTGTAAACTATATATGTTCTTCATAACGTGCAATGTCCCATTTTCGGCTTTTATAATGAGCGCGATAGCTATGGACAGATATTTTGAAATATGTCATCTTTTCTGGCACGTTTTGAATATCGTTCGTGCAAAGCTAGTTGTGGTTTGTCTCTTGCTGCTTGCCTCAATCTTTGGGATTATAACAGCGATTGCACACGGCCAAGTAAGTTACACATTTATTCCGCTAATGAACAGTTCCGAACTATACACACGCAATCAGTACGGATGGTACAGCCTGGTGCCGGATGACTTCAATTCCTCAAACGAAACTACATTTGCGTTAAACTTGACAATATTGAATGAAGCTTATTCTTCGTCAATCGACCAAAACCAGGATAACGCCAGCAGTCATAACAAGATTTACCGATATGGCTCTTGCAAGAAAAATCATATTCATTTAAGTCCAGGGTTTTTAAGGGCATATCAACGAGCCTATGCGGGGACGTATCTGCTTTCGTTTATCGTGGTGTTCGTGCTGTATGCGCTTATCTTACGGTCAATACATAAACACAGAGTGCAGCTATGTAAGTGGAAACGATCCAGCCTGTATTCATCTGAGGTATGCTATGCAAAATATAGACTTGCCCCGGAATGGGCTAGATTGTGAAAACAAAACATTTATTACTCGATACAAACAAATCTGACACATTCAAATACCTATCAAAATCACAAACCGTGTAAGAAGTAATTATTCGAATTCCACGATCATTTTCCGGTTTAATGTGTCAGCTTTGATTGATGTGTTTTGCAAATAAGAACTCGGGTTACAACCATGTTGCTAGTATCACAAAAAGCAAACTGTTTTGTCCAGTATTACATAGATATTTATTACATTAATAATTGTTTAATTGCACGTGCAATTACAGTTATATACCCGTTTCAGTATTGGTATTCCAATCGATGTAATGACACCATCGTCATTTTTTTTTTCGAAGCAGTGAATACATTTAAACAGATTACAACAATCACATATTGTATAAAACGTTACGAATACACATTTGATTTAACAATCAAACAATTAATATGAACGTTTACCAGTAATAATATACGTTTACCAGAAAGAAGATTTTGTGCGGAAGTGACCAGTATAAAGATAACAAAGCTTCAATTACCGCATTGCAATGTGTGTTTACATTAATTTTACTAATCTTACCAAAATAGTAATGGAGCGTTGTACACAAGTGAATAGTTATATTAAAATTGAACTGATTGTCATACCGTTTCAGATTAAAAACGTCGAAACACAGCTTAATGCGGTTACACACGAGGATCCTAACAACACACAGCGGACGTTCAACAGCCTTGACAATGGCGAAGCGACTGACGGCGAGTATCATTGTTTGCCGGAAGTGCAGCAGATGCGGCGCCCAGCAAAACCAAATCGTCATATGAGGCCCTTTGATCTGAACACACTTATTGCTGATATTCGGACAATGATGATGCTATTTGTTGTCAAAATAGTGTTTCTGGTTGCTTTTCTGCCAGCCTGGTTAATGGCATTAAGAGTTGTGAGCCAAAATCCAGTCATCTATTATATGTATTTCATCTACCATACGACTAACCCTTTCATATACACGTTTATGAACAAGTCATTCAGAGATAGTCTTAGACAAATTATCAAATGCCAAAGCATAACTATTGATCGTTAAGTATACGTTTAACGTTTTGAGATCAATGCTGTATCATCTTGAATCAGTATAAAGTCCTCTTGTTGTAAGGTCGACATGTCTATCGACTTACAAAGGTTCAAGAGTGCATCTTGATTTATATTAATATAGCTTACTATATTTTGATGGTATTGTATAAATATTCATTGGCATTTTATGTATAGCTACCACGTTATCATCAAAATGTTTGTTTTTCTGTATGAACAAATATCTCATAATTTAATATCTGTTTTACGTGTTAAAGCATTTAACTTTTAAAACGTAAACTATGCTTGGTGATTCAACGTTCATAGTACATTTAAACGACCAAATGTACATTTTTACTTTTGCTCACTTATCTGCGAATACCTATTGAGATATGATGTGCACTATTGTGTAGTAAAAGGGCACGTCCAACTGATTGGTAAATTGACAAAATTAAAAAAAGTTGTTTCAGATTCGCAAATTTTCGCTTTTGTTATGATATTTTTGATGAAATAGTAATACTGACCATTAACCATGCTCTTAAATATACATTATATGCATCTTTTGACGATTTGAAAACCTGAAAATCATAAAGCGTCGTTGGACGCGAAACGATTAAATAATTTGGAAAGTTCTGTTATTGTCGCTATATTTTGTGAAACTACGAGGATTGCTTATATATCGTATAAAATACGGCTATTGTACATACTTGGCAGGATGGCCGAGCGGTCTAATTAATTTTTACTCCAGGACCCCAGGGGTCACTGGTTCGAGCCCTGTTGAGGGTTACTTTTTTTCCTTTTTTAAATTGTATTCTTGTTTTTTAACTAGAGATTTTTAGGTCAAATGTTTAAATTTATCAATATAGAACATTTAATGACATGCTTCAATACATGCCAAAATCTATTGGACGGCCCCTTTAAAGGACGCGGCAGTTAGGTTTCCCGCAAACATGCTTTTACTGCAACACCGTGTACGCAATGAGAATTTTCATTTTCGCATATTCGATTAAAAAACGAGATGCTTTTAAATAAGGAAATAACAACAAGAAATAAAATACCACGAAGCCAGTAACAAATTTAAGACAATTTGTGCCTCCTCAAATTGAAAATTAAAATATGGCATCATGCCTAAGACTACAAAAACGTTGTGTATTCCGTGATAGTAACGACAAGTCTTATATTAAGAGAAACACAGTTTATTATTAATGGAAAACATATGTTTCTCAAGTCACTTAGTTTTTAAATAAAACATTTCCTCCGCATTAGCATGTTGTTAATGAATTATCAGACATTGTTAACATGCCATCAAAACATATGATAATAGATAAATATGTAAATAATAATTATTATGTAGCATGTGTACCCGTGGTATCGGCCCTCTTAATGAAAATATCTTAATATTCTAAGTGAAAATATTTAAAAACAGACCTGTTTTATGTGTCAATCTATAGTTTAACATTGTTCTAGGGCATAACAACAAAAACTGCATTAAAATCGGCAATCTTTTGACAAAATACTGGTTAGACTTAGCTTCCTGTAGTAATGTGTATCATGTACACATTTTTTCATCATATCGGCCCTTCTGATTGGTTGCTAAGGTTTGTTTCTTTGCGCATGTGCTCGTTCTATAAATAGTTTCCTAGTGGAAAAACGAACCCGTGCTCGTATTGTTCTATAAATAGTGTTACCATTTTTCACAAATAAGCGGATTAGATACAATTAATGTTATGATAAACACTCAATCGCACATGTTACGTAACACTTGTATAATTCAATAAAAAACGTCTTAAGAAATCCATTTGAACTTCATATATTGTTGTTTGAGATAATTGTGTACATACTCGCAGTTAAAACAATTAATCCTCACCGCTCTGATACTTCGCGACCATTTTCAGTTTTGTCTGCATCGAGCCAATGGATGAATGCCAATGTAGCATCGTTCGCTTATTTATTAATTATCTGAGAGATATAATATGTGTTATTCGGTTCGGATGTAATTAAAGAAAATAGATGCAGAAAAGACATGTGCAAGCTGGTCGATCGTTAAGCAGCCATGTATTTGAACATCAGAGCGTAACACGCGTTCACGACATGCATAAAGCTGGTATTTTTTCGACCAAAACGGAAACATGCTTTACTACTAAACTTATCCAATCCAAATATGTGTTAATTATTGTGTGGCTATTAAGTTGACTCGGTAAACGATACGACGTGCAACTCAGTATAGTTTTTTTTTTATTTATTTTTTATTCAATATTAGACTTACAATGTATACATGTATATGTTCATAAAACAAAGTGATACAGTGTAGCTGCAATAATGTTCAAACATGTTATACAAGATATGCTAATATACACTTTTTTGACATTGTGGTTTCCTTTTGATTAAAAAAAAAGTTTGTTTTTTTTCTATGGTTGTTTGTGATAGGTGTTTTTTCTTTGTTTTTTTTTTTAAGAATAATTTTGAATAAAGATGAGTTGCATAAAGTGGGTAGAAAGCATAACTGGATGTGTTTCCATTTTTGTTCAAATATATGAAGTGTATCATTGTTGAGGGCTATTTCTTTTTCACTTTGAATCTTCAGTTTTAAATAATTGATAAAACAGTTCACTGTTGGTGTTTGTTTTCTGTATTTCATGCTGAATATGAAATATTTCATAATATAATAATGTAATTCACAGCGTTACTAACCTCTTGTATTTAAAAGCTATTTACCCCTAAACTGATGTCTAAGAGAGATAGCTTAACATGTAATTGTTGTTTCTCTAGAAAGGTTGTCAATTGATTCCATAGAGTTTGAATATGTTTACACTCCCAGAAAAGGTGTTCTATTGTTTCAATATGTTCACTACACATATCACATAGATTTGTGTTGGATAGGTTGCATTTAAAAAGATATTTATTTGTAGCTATGATTCTCTGTATGTATTTATACTGAAAATTTCTCAGTGTGCTTTTAGTAGTTGATTTATATGGCATGACAAATATTTGTTTCCAATTAAATTCTTTTTCTCCAAGAAGGTTTTGCCATTTAGTTTGAGCTTTAGAAGTTTCGGCAGGGTTTTTAATTTGAAGTGTGTGAAATATTTTGTTCGTTTTGTTTTGTTTTGCAATTATGTTTTCTACGAATGTTTTTTGAGTACATGGAGTGTTATTTGTATTGGTAATAGTTTTAATATGTATGGTATACTTTTGATCAATGTGTAGTACATCAGGAAATTACTTGTAGGTATTCGTATACTCCGTATAGCTTAAGGTGATTTGCACAGGCCCGTTTTGGGAAACAAAGAAATACCAGCTTTCAACATACTTTCACATTATGTGTTCTCAATGATACATATGACGTGTTCTATTTCTCAGTATACATAATCAAATAATATATGTAAATATTTTAGGATTGTTTTTTTGTCGCCTTAATATTGCTGACGTTAATTATTTAAAATAGACATTGGTTGATAATTAAATGATATTTTTTTGTTATTGAATATGTATCTATAGAATGATGTTATTAAAGCATTTTACATTTTTGAGATGTGAGCTATTTACAATCGGTACTAATTATTCGGGTTCATAAAATACCCACTCAACTGGTTGGTATCGCTGGTATCGCCTGTGTGTACCAGTTTAATTTAATTGACATGTACGTAATTATTATTGTTCCAACAAATCGCGTCTGTTGTATATACAGTTTATTTGTGTTTTAATTGTTTTGAAATTGATTTAATGTGTGATTATATCTATGTTCAAATGTAAATACAATGGGTTTATATATTTTTGTTGTTTTTTGTTAATGTATTTATTGTGTGCTAGGTATAATCAGTACCATTCATACCCGTTCATAAAATATTCATTCAACTGGTCATTATAGCCTGTTTCTACTAGTTAAATTCAATTGTTTGTATTTATCTTCTGTTACAACAAATCGCTTCCATTGTATACATAGTTTACTGATGTTTTGATTTTCTTTTTAAATTGATTAAATGTGTGCAACTATTTATATTCTGCTGCCAATACCGTGGTATACAGAGTGTGTTAATTTACGTATTTGTTAATTGCAAGCTTAAGATTTAATTTATAAGTGTGCTACTATTGACTCTATGCTGTTTATTCAATAGTTATTTATAATAAAATTGCTTAATTAGCTTGCTGATTGTCACATTTCATATTTAGCTTTTTGATAAAAAATTACAATAGGCAGGCTACTTAATATGAATACACCTAAACTTATATATATATATGTTTTATATGTAAATCTTGAATAGCTGAGCAAC
>VMBQ01015772.1:0-12159 GCA_007657795.1 Dreissena rostriformis | reverse complement strand
AATATGGTATGATATGAAAACTCATGTCAGATCCTATATATACAAATCCTTTTGTATTTATTTGAACAGGAACTTTGCTGTTTGTGTGCATGAAATTCAGCTTACTAATTAACTAACCTGAAAATTAGTTTGCTTTACACTAAAGATAGTCAGTCTAAATGGAAAAAAACAGGCCTTTAATGACACCTTTGTTAAAACAATAACAATCAGCACTTATTTCAAACTACCTTTGTCTTACAGGTGCTTGACCCAGTGTGTAACCAACTGTTTGAGTTCTACCGTTCAAAAGAGAAGGAGCTGCAACTATTCGCTCTTGAGCTCATCCCATCACTGATATGGTTGTACCTGTCCTATATCAGCAAGGGACAGAAATCTGTAAGAACTTGTGTTTTATCACAGGTTGTCTCCCTTATGAAGTACATTTTTTTATTGTTGAACGTTTCCTGATTGCTACAACAAGCTTTTGATGCAAATGGGCACTATTGAACAGTTAATAATGCAGTACAGTTAAAACAATATGATGCATGACCATTGCCTCTCGACATAACATGCTTTGCGTTTCTCATTTTACAAGTGTTACTAAAAATTATGAAATTTGTAACAAGCTGACAGAAAAGCCAAATGTCATATGGCAGTTGAAGTATAAGTATAGGCCGGAGGCCTATATCACAAATAAACAGAACTTGAAGTTACCAATCCCCTGATGGACTGTTTTACGACAAAACAGTCAGTTAAATAAAGGAATCACAACTCCTAATATGTAACACTTCATGGTTGTTGTGAATTCGTCATTAAGGGTATGTTGTTAAATTGAGTATGCACGATTTTTATATGTGTTTAATTGTAATATATTGATAAAAATATGTTACAATAACACAAAATAGCAGTGTTCTGCCGTGAATCTTTACTGTTGGGGACAAGGACCCTTTAGGGTTAAAAAAGTGGGGACAAAAGGGAAAAATCTGGGGACACAGAAATATATTTGTAGCAGAATTAAATGTTCAGAAACTACATTCAGTTGTTGTTGTATAGAAAACTCGTTGATTTACGACAAACAAAACGTCGTCTTTTAACTGATACTTACCAATTAATATAATCACAGTTTGCAACATTGTTTTTATTTTGATAATTTAATCCAAAGTTTTCATGTTAGCAGGTGTTTTTTTCTATACTGAACATGTTAACAAATGACGGAGGACCCTATTAAAAGTCTCGCAAAATTCGCAATATGTGTGAATTGCCAGTTTTACGTCATCAAAGGAAAACCGCTTCCTGTCTGAAGGCATAAAGCCCACCGTTCTTGCAACAAAATTGGCTTCATTTGTTTGGCAATCAACACGCTAAACCAATCGGGTGTTTATAACTCAATAGCAACCATCAAAATATGTAACCGCACGTGCTTAGCTCCGCCTATCGAATCTTGCAGGGAACAGAGGTGGAGTTTAACGGTTAAATGAACACGTGTTTTACAGAAGTTGAGTCCAGAATGGCCGTAATTACTTGGTCTAAGCTTTGACATGACAAATAAATCTATCTCGGATTTTCTGAGAAGGCCGATTTCCCAACTTTTTGTACAGTTACTTATAATGGCGTCCGCGTGTTTACGAAATTAGAAACACATTCATCTTTAATAATGGTGTCTTGTTGGATTATTACTGGATTTTTTTTAAAAAATTGTGCATGCCCAGTAGCACACTGCTATCGGGGTGTTGCGCGGCGGTCCCTGATAAGAACGGAAATTGTCCGCATTTACCGACTAGGCTCAAGTAATACACGCCGCGGGTATAAGCGAACTCGGCGGAACGCCAAGTGTTTTAGCGAGTTCACCTCAATTTCCACCTCCGCAGAAGCACTTGCTAGCAGAAAAAAACCCCTGGAGGGAGCGCGTTTTTTGGGGAAAACGCGTTGACTGCACTGTAGTTTTTATTCCTAATTCTTGTGCGCCAGCGGACCCATTTGCGCCAATGACACAAGGGCGCATCCATGGCAGAACACTGAAATAGGCAAGAAAAATTATACATTGAAGATGAATTTCATAAAATGCAGCAAAGACAAATTAGCGCTGGTTAAAGCCGATGCCGACACTTTTACTTGTATTTGTTAGGAAACGAAATTGTGTCTTTGTGTCGTATGAACGAATCTGCACTAAAACTAAATTTAGATTCACATTGTACATGCATGATATACATGCTGGCGAATTCAACGGTACAGTCATTTTTAGATTTCAGATTTAAATATCTGGCTTATTCCGCATGTTCTTTTTAACGTTTATTTTAATTTATATTGAAATATATGAATAATAAGTTTTTTTACACATTTTATATAAATTCATAAATATTTGACAAAATTGTGCATACTTACTTTAACATCATTAAGCTAAATTTGTAAGAGGGGTGGAAAGAGCAAAAGTCAATGACATGCACTTATAAAAAATGTCAATACTGCTATTTATAATCATATTAATATTGTTTCATTCTTCTCAATTTCATGGTTTATCGTGCAATTTTTCCCATTACAAAAGGTAAAAAAAATAATCACGTAATATTTAGGGAATTGGTCTGTGTCCAAACATGTGCTTTGGGGACAACATTGTCTGTGATACATTTCTAGTTATGTGTTATCTAACTGTATTGGGCATACATTTTTTTATGCCCCCGAAGGTGGGCATATAGTGATCCCACTGTCCGTATGTCCGTCTGTCCGTCTGTAATTCCAACACACTTTGGGTTTAGGTTTCGAAAAATGTTCATAACTTCTATGTCGCTTCACATGTAACCTTCATATTTGGTATGCATTTGTATCTCATGGAGCTGCACATTTTGAGTGATGAAAGGTCAAGGTTATCCTTCAAGGTCAAAGGCAAAAAAGGGCATTGTGTTTCTGACAAACACATCTCTTGTTTTTTGTATTTTCTTTAATCTTTAAAACATTTTTGTGTTGTGAATGTAACGGATTACACAAAGAAAATGACTGCCCAAATAAGTCTCCCTGAATGTGTTTGTTATCATTTTATGCATCAGCATGTTTACTAGATTCAAACATTCAGTGTGATAGGCCTCTACATTAAATTGTCACAAAGTTCAGGAATTTAATGAATTTCAGAAATTAACTTCAGGTTTCTCAAAGGAGTGTGAGCTCTATGTGTTTTGTTGAGGCATTTTACCATGTAATACTGTATTGTTCTTGGTCTCCTGAGCATTGTAAATGAGAAATTCTGTTTTTCTCATTTCCGTTTGTGAGATGCAGTATCCACTATCATGTGAATGCTGTTGCATGTCGGTTGATGTTGCCGTTAACTGGGTGTGCTACAGAGAAAGTAGGTTGAAAAAACCTCCATAGATCAAACAGTGGATTTTTCTTTTGAAATTAAATACACAGAATGTTGATTGTAATTAAAAAAACATTTCAAATTAAAAGCTTGTCAGCTCTCAAGTAACATTTTGTATGCCTGTATCTTTACGAGACGTATTATGGGAATAATCATAGGGTACAGCGGGATGTATGGATGCAGGGGGTTTTCTGCTTTGTAAAAAAGGCCGTAAAACAGACCCGGTCCCAAAGCAAACGGACCCTATCCCAAACCGAAATTAAAAAAAAATATACCAATTTCAAAAAAAAAAGTACATTTTTTTTTTTTTTTTTTTTAAGTAGTGTCTAAGGATTATTTTATCACAATTTTATTTCAATTACATGTAACAAAGTACATAATAATGATTTAAACGATTTTGATCTTTTAATTTGAATTATTATACAGAGTTATATCAATATATATGGTTGTATTAAAGTGCTATCAAAGAAGGCTACTGAATTTATTTTCCCAATTTCTTGAAAATGCCGATAACATTCCCAATTCCAAAGCCATGGGCTATCTTCCCAAAAAGGGGAAAAAAAGCCCTGCNCTCGAAAAACCCCTGGGATGGATGGGGGGTTTGACGGATGGCTTTGAGCTCTCTTTAATCGTACAAATTTCACCAAACTTTCTGGAAATGTTGTTAAGCATAAAATGTAGGCCGAGTTTGATTTACAGCCTATTCCCACTAAGTCCTTCAGAGTTATTGCCCTTTGTTATACAAAAAATGAGAAATTTGCTGTTTCTGCGCACTCTAACCTGTATAGTTTTTATCAAATCTTCACCAAACTTTCTAGAAATGTTTGTTGACATGAAATTAAGGCCAAGTTTAATAACCAATCATTTTGCATAAGGCATTTCAGAGATATTGTACGTTGTTTATACATATTATATTGAGGCCAAGTTTGCAAATCAGCCATTATCCCACAAGGCACTTCATAGGTATTGCTCTTGGTTAAAACAAAACTCCCTGTTTCAGCCTTTAATGAAGCTTGGGATATAGCAAGCTGGCATGGAGATCTAGCTTGGTAATGTATTTGGGGTGCGTTGGGTTAATATCACGGTCACTGTTACTTAAAAAAGAAAAACGGTTGCCACTCATTAACATGAGTTTTGATGGAGAAATTGCACTAAACAAATTCTGTTGGTAGCTTTCATGAAGGTCAAGGTAACTGTTACTAAAAATAGAATAGGTAAAAAGCCAAAGTTTGGATTAATCAATCTTGATGAAACCTAATTAGGATATAGAAAGCTTGCACGGAGACCTAGCATGGAATTGTATGTAGAATGTGTTGGATAAAGGTCAAGGTCACTGTTTTTTTTGTTTTTTTTTAAATATAGCTATGGTAGTAGCTTCAGAAGAAGCAGCCATAGAAGTAGTTATTGTGATACTTGGCAAATATTTCAACAGCTTACAGTATAGTTTCATCTCCAGATATGTTTATGCACTCTTAGCCACTGTTATTGTGAAGACCGACAGTGTTTTTGAAATCACATTTTCATAAAAGACTGGGGGAAAATAAACAGAATTGTATTGTGAAGCCATATGATTTATTGTCAGGAACACTGGATAAACACTGTCAACCGCATTTGTAACAGTAAACACTGACCTAATTTATAGGTCTTCTTATTAATTTATTCATTTTTTCCAACATTTCCATCAAACCTCAACACCTTATTTATTTTATTGATATTGGAAATTCACAGTTCTATATATGATACAGTAGTTGTATTTGCTTCACATTTCTATAATGATGCAATTGTTTCACACTCAATTATTGATTTACAATTAACCCTTTGCATGCTGGGAAATTTGTCGTCTGCTAAAATGTTGTCTGCTAAATTTCTAAAATTAGCATTTTCTTCGATTTTTTTTTCAAAGAATACTATCAGAATAGCAAACAGTTGGGATCCTGATGAGACACCACGTTCTGTGGCGTCTCATCTGGATCCAAACTGTTTGCAAAGGCCTTCAAAATCCGGTTCCAGCACTCAAAGGGTTAAGCCTACACAAAAACTATCTGGAGTACCTGGTAAGTTTAAAACCCCTTATACTTAAGGGACGTACAGAGCCCTACTATAAATGCACTTTAGTTTGCCGTTGGGTAGTGGATATGGTGTCTTCCTAGAGATCACGAGGTAATGGGTTTGATCCCCACTGTGGAAGCGTTCTTTACATCTCTCCCAAAGACACCAAGTACTTGTTTTAGTCCCAGGAAACGGACTCAAGAGCGTTTCAAATAAGCCTCAGGCTTTCGATGCAATCGAGCTAAAATAAATAGGTTTAAACTAAATACACTTCTACGCGAAACCTTTGCCTGTTATCATGCCATTGCATATAATATACACGCCCATCAGCTTCTACTTAATATATACAGATATTAAAACCCAGGGATTCATTATTCTCTGGAAGGAAAGTAAATGACAGGTACAAAATTGAACAATGTTTAAGACAATTGATTTTCAGCTCAAACTAACAAGTTCAACTGCCTGGCAACCAAGAAAAAGCTGTGCATGATCAAGCCCATTTATTGGAGATCTGCTTCTTCCATTTCTTACTAATTAAACTCAAAAGCAGCTTTCCTTCATTACCGTTCCCTGTGATCTTCTTTCATGCAATCCAATCAATTTTCCACAAATCTGTTGCCAAGGTTACGTGACAGGCAATGCCAGGTGGTGCACGGCATTGCTGTGCTTTGATAGAATTAAAGATGGTTTTACTGCAGGGGAAATGAGTTAAATGCTTGTGATTTATCACTTTCGTTTCTGATCAATAAATTTATCGAACCTTTTGTTTTCTATGATGTACATGTGTATTGTTCACACACATGCTTTGGAACAATGTGCGGCCTTTGTTTTAACAGATTATGCTACAATTCCTTTTTATTTATTTTACAATTAATTAAACAGAATTTGCAGCAGTTTTGTTAAAATATTTAAGTATGTTAATTATTTGAACAATGATTAAACAGTACCAGGGCCTTTTTTTCCTACTTTTACAAGGGCCTTATATAGGCCCTCCCTCAAAAGAAAGGCCCCTTCTCCTAAGAGAATTTCTTTATAATGATAAAAAATTTCCCAAATTTCAAGCTTACTTTGTGAAATTTCTTCCCCATTTTCAGTTTTGTCGATGACTTTTTCGCCAAAATGGAAGGCCAGGCCCTTTCCCAAAATCTAGAAAAAAAAACTCCAGTATGCACTTTGTTTGTTGTTGTAGTTTCGGGAAAACTACCAATCAAACAGTCTAAGACTATTTACGTTGAGAATCGTAGATATGAACAGGCTTAACATTTTATGCAAAAACATGACTACATCTTTCAGAAAAATTAACGAAAATCTAATAAACTTTTGATAAATTAACACTACATTTAATATATTTGTCCGATAATTGAGGTTTCCACAAGTTGACTCTTCAACTAGGTAACCATGGTAACTGGGTTACTTTTATAGTTTATGTGCCTCAGATAACTAATTTGCTGGGCACAAATTAACACATGAAATACCAAGTTCAATTGGACATTTCTATAAATACCAAAAAGTTAATGTGAGGTTTGTTAAATGTCAATGAAGTAATAAAAGTAAGGATTTTAAACATGGGACTTGAGTATAGCATAAAACATGTGGTGTATTGCATTCTCTTTATAATTTTATATGATTAAACTTTCATTTTAAGCATAAAAGACCCTTCAATGATTTAAATTCTCTGTTTCCTGATTTATTGAAGTAATAACTTCTGTAAGACAGCATCATTAATGTTGCCTATACCTTCAAGCTATAGTTTAGTTAATCAATGAACTGTTTTCTGATATGATTGAAGAAAGTCATCATAATTTAAAGTGTTTTCCATTAGAAAGCTTAAGATTGATATACAAAGCGCAGACAAGCAAACATGGTTAAAAGATGCGAATCGTTTCATCAAATAATTTGGGCACTTTTTCACATTATCCAGAAAGTATAAATAAATCACTTCTTGCAATATTTACAAGATTTAAAAAAAAGAGCGAAAAAATACTTTCGAAGGAATGGAAAAAAGGGGCCAGCATTATCTGGCTTTGTTTATTCACACTTTAAACACCCACTATGATTATTATCTCCGGAAATGTTTCCACAGACAAATATGCGCAACCCTAAAAGCTCAGACGACTCCAAAATTCATCCACTGCAATTGGGTTACCAGTGAAAGTAAATAAACAGATGTTATGACAGGCCAGATTTACAGACAAAAAAAACACTCGTAAGTTGAAAGATGACTTAAAATCGCTTATCAATAGTCATTTTTGTGTCGCACATATAGGTGTTACTTCGTCGGCGGCGTCGTCTGCAGCGGCGTCAAACTTTTTGAAAAAGGCTCATAACTTCTGTGTCCCTTCAGATATTGCTTTCAAATATGGTATGCATGTGTATCTGGACAACACCTTTCCATACCCTTCCATGTGCAAACAATTTTTCACCCTTGTGACCTTGAACTTGAGGTCAGTGTTCAGAAATCTGCGACCGCGATTCAAAATCTGGGACGGCAATTCGAAAAAGGCTCATAACTACTGTGTCCCTTCAGATATTGCTTTCATATTTGGTATGCATGTGTATCTAGACAACACCTTTCCATGCGCATACAATTTTTGACTTATAGCAAATGAGGTAATTGTGGCTTGGCTATAGAAAAACATTATATTAAATTTGATTTTTATAAGCATTTAGTTATTTAGCAACTTTTTTTGTTTTGAAGGTGGCAGCTCTACTTGGACAAATAGGCAGGGGCTGAAAATGCCGAAAAATGCTACTTTCCCTGTCGGACTATAGTAATCGCAAATCTTGACTCAGCCTTAGGAATTTTGTACTCAATTTTTTTCAAAATTATGTTATGGTTAGGAAATCAGAATTACGCATCTTGTTTTTTTGCTCATAAGATCATCCATTCATAATATTTTGAGTAATTTATTGATTACTTTCTGTTATTATCTGTAAATGTTTGTTAATTTTGTATAGTTTTATATATTTTCCACACGCCATTGCGAGTGTATTGAGTGGAAATGTACACCCCTGATAAAATGACATCTGTAGTTCGGACAAAAATTTAAACTTAGTATTAGGATTGCACTCTACTCAGCCCACACTCTTTATTGTACTATAATTTCTGATGAACTGATTGCTGGTTACAATAACATCAGACTAGACAGAGTAGGCCTTATTAATTAATAGAGGGCTGTATGTACTAATTGTAGGCCAATATTTTTTACGTTTCACAATTTTGGTTCATTTATCAGCATAAATTGTAATTTAGCTTTGAATAAAATACCAGGTCAGCGGGTGAAAGAAGAAGACATTATACAAAAGGGACTTTATTCTTTATATGTATTTTGCAAAATTTCGGGTAGGCGCTCTAGTAAAACAAAAGATTTTAAAATGTTGGCCTTATGACTTCAGTGTAAGATTTTAACAAAATTGAAGTAAGACAATTCAGGCCGGTTAAATAATGTATACTGTTCTGTCAGGAAACAGTTTATTTGTGACGTCATACAAAATAATACCAAAAGTGTGTGTCAACCAATTATTCAAAAAATGTTGAGGAAATCATGATTACATTTGTTGTTGTTTTTGTTTTCTTCAAGCAAAGACTGTTTTTGCTAACAATTACTTTAACATTGAGAAAAAAGTATTTTCAATTTTATATTTAATGTGGTTCAATTTATAGAGCTTAATAGGTGAATGAACTAAATATAATTGCAATCTATTATTTTTTAAATATTTTTTTTTAACCGATTGGGAATTTGAGACAGTCATTTGGGAAATTATTTTGCCTTGTTCAGCACATAAAAGACACCATTATCAGCCTGATGTTGACTGATCAGGTCCATAATTTTTTTACAGTATTTTTTAAATCAATAACTGTTTGCAGTTTATTCTCTGTTTTCAATTGCTATGGTTACCTTGTGATAATTGAGGCTTGGCATTTGCTTCCAATTATTATGGGAAGAATGGATATCAACTTCCATACGTCCTTGAACACCTTTCTGCCCTATTCGTACTTTCTGTTTTTCAGAATACAGCATACCTATATGTGTCGTGTTCTGAGAAACTGGGCATTATGCTTGTGCGTAAATTGTCATCCCAGATTAGCCTGTGCAGTTCGCACAGGCTAATCCGGGACGACACTTTCCCCTTTTATGAAATTTTTCGTTTAAATGATGTCTCTTTTTAGCGAAAATTCAGTTTAGGCGGAAATTGTCGTCCCTGATTAGCCTGTGCGGACTGCACAGGCTAATCTGGGATGACAATTTACGCACAAGCATTATGCCCAGTTTTCTCAGAACACAACACCCATAGGAAGGACGTGTTTATCTATGTCAGTTCCTTCAGGTCCACTTACTTTTCAAGAAGTTATTGCACTTTAATTATTCATGTGTCATTTTCTAATGGATTTTTCCTTTGGGCTTGAGATCTACAGTAGCAATGATCAGAATTTTGTGAAATTTTACATACACTTTACTTCAAGGGTGGACATGGCCTCTTAATGTTAAGTTATTCCACGATGTTGTTTTTTTGCTCACCTGAGCTCAAGGTGAGCTTTTGTGATCACCTTTTGTCCGTCGTCCATCATCAATATTTACCTTTTAAACACTCTAGAGGCCACATTTATTGTCCAATCTACATGAAACTTGGTCAGAACATTTATTTTAATGATATCTGGGCGGAGTTAAAAAATGGTTCCCGTCCATTGAAAACCACGGCCGCCAAGGGTGGGGCAGTTTTCCTTATATGGCTTTAGTAAAACCTAATTTTGAACACTCTAGAAGTCACATTTTTAGTGCCATCTTCATGGAACTTGGTCAGAACATTTGTTTTTATGATATCTGAACTGAATTTAAAAATGCTTCTGGTCCATTGAAAACCATGGCCTCCAGCGGGTGGGGCAGTTTTAATAATGGTTTTAGTAAAACCTTGTTAACGCACTAATTGCCACATATATTGGCCAATCTTCTTGAAACTTGATCAGAACATTTATCCAAATCAAATCTTCACTGCGTTTGAAACTGGGTCATGTGAGCTGAAAAATAGGCCACTAGGTCAAGTTTAAAAAAGCAGGTATAAACTCAAGAAGTCACTTTCTTTGTCTAATCTTCATGAACCTTGGTAAGAACATTAATTTTGTTCTATAATAGTTCCTTAGGGTCTCAGGTCAGCGCTTTAGGGCCCATTGGCTCTCTTGTTTAAAATAACCTTGAAGATTTAACATTCGTTATTTCTTAAGTATTCATTACCTTGATGTATTTTCACTTTGTCTTAAGACAACAGAAAAAGCTGTCGTAAAGTGAATAAGCATTGATTCTGTCCTACAAATGTTCCAATTTAATTTGATCATCATTTTCCTGAGATGCACCATGTTCCTGGTAATTACTCTCTTTTGTCTTGTAAAATGAGATCGTATAAATAAAATGTGCTCCCTGTCAGTTTTCTTTTCATACTCCGATGTCATAGAAGACAGAAAAACTAACACATGCCAAAGCATGGCAATTCTACTTTGCAATTAATTCTTGAGCTTCCGCCTTTTTTGTGGAATAGACATCAGTTGAGTTAAAAAAAAGTAGGTCACTTGGTCAAATTAAAGAAAAAGCTGGTTAACATCTAGAAGTCACATTTTAAGTCAGAATAGTTTAGTTCCTTTGTTTCTCAGGTGAGTGCCTTAGGGCCCTAGCCCTCTTGTTTTAAATAACATTGAAGATTTAATATTTGTTATTTCTCTCTTTGTACAACCTTGATATATTTTTCACTTTGTCTAAAAGTCAAGGGAAAAAAGCTGAAGTAAACTTAATAAGCATTGATTCTGTCCTGCAAATGTTGCAATTTAATTTGATCATCATGTTCCTGAGATGCTGTATACTGGAATTGCAACCAAAAACCTACTGAACACACCATGTTCCTAGTAATTACTCTCTTTTGTCGTGTAAAATGAGATCGTATAATTAAAATGTGCTTCCTGTCAGTTTTCTTTTCATACTCAGATGTCATTGAAGACAGAAAAACCAACACATGCCAAGGCATGGAAATTCTACTTTGCAAATAATTCTTGAGCTTCAATTTTAATGGTGGAATAGACAAACACACATGTAATGCGTTTTAAGAATAGTTGATTTCCTTTTATTATCCCTTGCCAAAGGCTGAGGGATATAGAATTGACCTTTTCTGTCTGTCAGTAATTCCATCCGTCCGTCATTCCGTCTGTCACAAAATTTGCAATTGGCGGGGGATATCAATTCAACGAATCTGCTTGTTAGTTTTTAATATTTATCCAAAATAAGCCGCTGTTCATTATTCATATTGAATATTCAAAGTGTTTTTTCTTTACATGAAGATCACAATTATTGTTGTTTAACTAAACAATAAAACCACAAAAAAGTCTCAACTTTGCTGTCATTTATGCAGTTGCTATAAATGAAAGTTCTGTGATTTTATTAATATTATTAATTAATTACATCAGTGGTGATAAGAATGAAGATAGCTTGTACGGTCGACTTGAACATATTTAAATGTAGTCCTCATGACAATTGCAAAAAATATTGTTTAATAGGTCGCCATGGCGTAGTGAATATGGTGTCTCCCTAGCGACAGAGTGGTAGTGGGTTTCGGTCCAAACTGTGGGAGCGTTTAGATTTATACTAGTTCTACCCATAAAACGAGCTTGGGCTTTCGATGCACTTGAGCTTAACCCTTTGCATGCTGGGAAATTTGTTGTCTGCTAAAATGTCGTCTGCTGAATTTCGAAAATCAGCATTTTCTTCGATTTTTTGTCAAAGAATACTATCAGAATAGCA
>VMBQ01015771.1:0-12219 GCA_007657795.1 Dreissena rostriformis | reverse complement strand
GAAAGATTGATGATTTTTGTCAGTATTGGTAGCAGTTCAGGTTTGCATTCTTTCAGGAGCCAATATATGGTATACGGGAAAATGTAAGTATCAATATTATCATGTATCATAAATATTAGTAGTATTTGTATAATTATTAGTATAATCTGATTGTTTCGCGTTGACGACCACCTATGCGAAACGAAATTATAGTGATCTTAAGGGACTTGTTATGTAAGTAAAAAGGTTCAAAATAATTTCGTGGAATTAAAATCATATCATAAAAGGAAACAAAGGCAAAGAAAGCTATGCAAATAGCTTAATCATGCTACGCAAGTGAACACAAGCAAAATGAAGGATATGTCGATGTATTATACGAGAGTTCTATTACTTCACAATGTGTAAAATACTTTATAAAAATGTTACTGGAACAGTTGATAGAAATATGCATTTACAATTAATTAAAAACAAATACTAGTAATGCAATGGCAATACAAGTATATAAATTAATACTAAAGGGACTTGATCACAGTTTGGAGAAATGACAATTTTCAAAAATTGTGTCATAGATATAAGAAAAATGTAAACATGATATTCTAAGAATATATTGGTTTATTCAAGATACATTAGACATTACAGTTCATGAGTACACATATATATTGAATATATTTATACAAACAAAATGCANGCATTAATAACCTTCGATGATTATGCATTCCATTGCAACGTATGATCTTGAAAAAAAAACAATGTCACATACAACCTGTTCAAATATATTAATAGTTTGTTTAGTTTATAGTTTGCATTCTCTCATAACGCGAACGGGACCGTTTCCTCGGGAAAGATACATCATAGGTGGTGATTGTCCTCTGAAGATTGCTGACAACAATCAGAACATTTTGAACGTTATCAAACCGTATAACGTCTGGGCATTCGACGTCGATTTTAATCATGCCAATTACCTGGCCATCACATGCGACGTAGGCGATTGTTTGAGTTGCCCTACAGCAAACAAACACTGATCCTGAAGGTCCGAGGCAAATACCTGTTGGTTCTTTTAGTTTGTCATTTGTCACTTGATTTTTTGTTCGTTGTAATTTATTCAGTATAGTAATGGAATTATCTCTTTTATCCGCTACAAACATGCTGTCAGTATCTTCGTCATAGACACAATTACAATCTCCGTGGTTCTGAAACTTCTTGTTTATTTGTAAACCTGAACACACGAGTTTATTTTCTTTTTCATCAATGGCAACAACAGAATTTTCAGCATTGACTGTTGTGACCAAAAAGGACTGTCGAATCATACATATTGCATCACAACTCTGATCCATAGCAATAGTCCTTTGTAGATATATTCTTTTTTCGTCATGTTTGCACTTCAAAATGCAAATCTTATGCATGCTGTCTTTGCTTACAGTTACTGCAAAAACATCATTTTTAACGAAAGTTACATCACGCGGTGTTGTGTTGAAGTTATATCGATTGCTTACATTTGTTAACTGTGCGTTGATCACACAACAAAATTTGTTTTCATTATCGATGACAACAAGTCGAGAGTCAGAAAACGCATCTATTCCATTTATTGACGGTTTCTTGTCATTTGGAGAATAATGCAACAGTGCATCTATGGCTATTTGTTTGTTAGACTGTAACTTTAAAGCCAAACGTTTTGGTTCAGGTATTGGCAGTTTCTGGGCAACTTGTATTTTAGGATTGAATAGTTGTTGTCCAATGTGGGATTTACTTACGACAACTGCATCTACTTCTGTACAAAATTCAATAATATTTGTCAAACCTACTTGAATTTCACATGAATCATCAATATGTTTCGCAAAATCATCCAACTTTTCAAGCATAGCACAGTTTATAATACCAGTGTTGAATATATTCCCATTTACTATGTGTTTTTTTATATAGTTTTCATAACGTTTATTGTCGTCTAGCTTACTTTGCAAATGGTTCATATATATAGGTAAATCTTCTATATATTTCTCAATTTCTTGTAATTTTGCAACAGCCATACATCTTAGTCCATCCATTTTACTTACCACGGTTTCCAATTTCGCTTTACTGTCTTGAGCATTTTGTTTATTGATGTTTGCATAAACCATTAGCTTGTTTGCACTTTCTTTAAGCTGCTTCATCTGTGAGGTTATGGTAACAACTGGAACATCTTGCACCTTTAAATTCGCACACGTTTCGTGGAGTTCTGCTATACAAGTCCGACAACACATTGTCTTGTGTTCATTACATCTAAACTCGATTGGAAGTTTGTGAGTTTCGCATTCGTTATTGAAATCTTTAAACACACAATCTTCTTTATCAATATCACATTCACTTAGTGCTCGCTTTATGTCGTGAACACCAGTAGCATAAATCTGATGATTGTCAACACAAGAAATACACAATAATTCCAGGCAAGAGTTACAGAATAATGTTCCTGGTGATTGGATTTCTTTTCTCCCACATGGTGAGCAATAACGATTGCGTCCTTCTGCCATCGTATCCCTTTAATGATCCCTTTTATGATGACTTACACTGGAGCTCATAAATAACAACCTACCTGTGCAAACTTAAATACACATTTTAATAAAATCCCCATAAGTCTCTTATATAAACAAGTTATATTACCATTTATTTGTGTAATACTCTGTAGATTAAATTCTTAAAAACAAGTTATATTATGAGCGCTATTATTATTACTTTATAGTAACGATATTCGGGTATTTGTGTAAAACAGTAACGAAAGTTGAAATCCGGAAGTAAAATACTGAAGACAGGTAAACGTGTTTGTAATGACATTATTGACATGGGCTACTGTACACTATTAAAATACTTTATCGATTCTATGTTCTATTTCTATTCTTATAGAGTCATCCAGGTAAACTCATTGTGTTTCTCACAAGTTGTCGTTCACATTACTTTATGCGTTACATGTTTAATAACATTTTTATTGCGATACTTGATTTATATCAGTTTTGGACTGTTGGTCGTATACATTTAAACTTGTGTCAGGCCTTCTCCCTGAATATGATATATACTTAAGTAGATATATATAGACGGTGAGACATGTGTTTTTTGTACTATTGCAGTGAACCATTTGTTTACTCTTTAAATTATTTTGCCACTTAGATATACACTGTATGCTACATTTTTATACATTATGATAACACTGAGTATCACTTGGAACGTATGGATATTTAACCCTAATGACAAACTGTTACAGAGGCCAGTGATTAAGTGTTGATGTATAAAAAGTATGTCTAACGCATTTTCGAAAACGGTCCCTTAAAGTTATTTAATTCGTATGCTATATCCATTTTAAGTCGTGGGTAATTTTCATAAAGATGTTATATCACAAATATTTTAAAGATATATGACTATGAATCATTATAAACTTAATTATGAACCATTGGTCTTTAGATTTTGTGTTGTTTTTTTTTCCAAATGTTTATCGTCTGTAAACATCAAAATAATCGTTTGTGTTGAAAATGTCTTGAAAATAATGTTCTACTTGAGTCGTGGGTTCTGATTGTCTGTTCTTTTGTCAATATTTGCAGGCTGTAAACACTCTTAAAAAGACATTGCAGGGGAAGTTACTTTCTATAATGATTGAGACCGCCATTTGTGAAAAAATGTCAATAGACGCTGTTACATTGAAACTACTTATTAATAAAGGATTGTGTGTTACTGAGAAACAATATAAAGGAAAACATATTTTTTTTGTATTTGATAAGAACGCATCGAATAATGATGAATTAAAACATTAACATGTGTTGTCGAATTTTCGATCAGCAACACGATGGTGATTGTGTCGAAACGTTTTACCGTAACGAACTTTAATTATCATGTGGGAACGTTCTATCACGTGATCTCACGCAATCTTAATAACTCCAAAAGGACCCACTACTCAACACAAACAAGCCATATAACAAAGTCGATTGGAAAAATAAGTTGCGTGCTCATTTGCACATAATCCGATAACGATAGCTGGTAATGAGTCGCATAGCCATTGCACACAATGCGTTAAATAATCTTGGTTAGTTTGGAAGAGAGCAAAACAATCAAATTTTTGCACAAGAAAACCTGATGTGCTTGAATGATGTGCTTTTGTTGTTGTTGAAATTGCATCTGAAACAAAATGTGTTATTAATGTTTAGACGTACTATTTAAATATAACGTAAATTAATCCTTTGTTTGTTACCATTAAACAGCACATAAGAATATCAGAGAGAAAGGGCTTTCATGACCAATTCCCACACACTTCATGTTGCAGGACCGGGGATCAAACCCGCGATTCTCGAATGTGTAGTTCAGCACGCTTAAACTCAGCTACCCGGCCCGGTAAGGGTAACTAAGCTTAAATGCACTTAAGAGTGATTCTCTCTGTGAACTCTCCGCGTTTCGTTCTTATATGACTACAAGTTACACATGTCATGGTAAAACAACAATAAAAACAAGAACACACAAGTAGATATTCTAACATGATTATTTGCATCAATATTTTCATATTATGCTTACATTTTCATTTGCTATCAGATAATTGATTTTAAAAATATTAAAATACTACGACCAGCAATTTATTAATGCATATTTATCTTTCATTTTTCAAAATAAACTTTCATAAATATTCTAAATACTTTGCTTTGGATTTCTGCATTATAGTTTTTGCCACAAGACGCGGTCACGTTTTATTATAATAAACACTTTTCTGAAATAGTTTGCACTGCACCACTTTACATTGTCTAAATTGATTGTATCAAGTACCTTTTCTGACGTACTATTTTGCTTGTTAAGTATTCGTACCTCGTTCTGTCCTGAATGAAAATACCAACACGTTTGCCACCAGTGCCGTTGTGTTTTCTGCCAAAGTAATAGCTGTAACTGATAAATGCCCGACTGGTGATGAATTATTGTGTCAGATTGAGAAAAGAAGTGCCATTTGTAATTCCCCAAATAATTTTACCTTTCAATCACGTTGGGTCAACCTTTGGTTGTATTTCAATCAACAGTTAATAGAAATACTCCTAACACGAGAACTTGGAGGCTGGAACAGCAAAACTAATTACAAAAAAGGAAACAAATTGGTTACTGTATATCATGTCTGGTCTCTGAATTTTATAATCACACGAACATCTGAACGTCTCTCTTGTTTTGGTTATCTTTCACTGAGCCACCTTTTGATAACTAAGATTCGAAGAAATCAAACACAACTTTCTTAATTGAACATAAACGCAATGACGCGTGTAACGAGTTTTACATATAAAAGTTGAAAACCCTTAATGTTAAAAAAGAGATATGGTTAATTGAACAATAAAACATGTTTCGCTTTATTCTTGTTGGCTGTACAGTTTAACAGTTCCCTTAATTTTAATGTTGTGATTACCACATGCTTGTTAGTTTTATAATAAACAAAGTAAAACTCAAGTTGCATCAGCAGGAGATTATTCTAATCTTGACTTAAAAGTCCTTAATTTAAGGTAAGTGACCGATTGCTTGCTCATGCCTTATATATGTAAATGATGTTTACAATTTATATCCGTAAACACAGTTTTAATTCTATTGTCATTGTAGAGATGTACATTATTGAATCACCAGAATAAATACATTTTGTTAACGTTTCCAAAATTCAATTAAATTGACGTACAGTTTTATCTTTTGTAGGAATGATCCTGCTCATTGAAGTATAAAGATAAGGGATGTCTTTGTTTCATGGACTATTCCAATGTTCCCGATTCCTTGTTAATCCAAGACATTGCCACAATTACGAAACTGTTTTACAAAGCGGGGAGTTCGTCTTTTTTCCACAACTAATTAAGTAGGAGAAACAATAACTCTGATTTAGTTCCATGGGTTTTATAAAAACATTTGAGAATAGTGATAACACTATGACAAAACGGTTATATTTGACCACGTGGAATATACATGTGTTGATGATTTGTATTAAAACTAAATTGTGAAATTAGGAATTCAACATTGCACTCAAAGTACTGTACAGGAAATCCTGGCTTTGCACCAAGTTTCATCCTGAATGAAAATACTAAGTCGTTTGCCACCAGTGCCATTGTGTTTGCTGCGAAACACACTCTTTATATGTTCATTTTGTGCCTTTATTATGTTCGTGTGTGTCTTGTATAGTGCATTTGTCTGAGTCTCACTGTTTTGATTTTGATTCCTTCACATAAGTTAAGGACCGAATTGTATTATAAGGTTTTTCTCAACTAGTTGTGCAGCTACAGTTTCACTTTATGTGTTTTTGGTAGGACCTCATTATCATTTTGTACATACGAGTGGCTGAGATTCACAGATTGGTGTATACTTAAAAAAATATCACAACACGCCAAAAAGTTCAAGTAAGACTTCCATAGTTCGTCTGAGTACTGCAGGTATGCTCCAGATCATCTCTCTTGTCGGTCTCTATTGCTTTTCCACCTGTGTAAGCTGTTACTCATGCTTCTTGGGGATATATGCAAGTCTTTTGTACGCCATAAGGGACTGTGTTACATATTGTAATGTTTCTCTGTGTATTTTCCAAGAAAGAGGAGGAGGAGGGGTGGGGTGGCAGATCGTCAGTACGGTAAATGGGCTTAACATATGCTGGCAGCTGATCCGGTTGCTATCCTACTCCGAGGCTGTTAATTTTGCTATGCATCAGGTGATTGCCTGCGAACCTTATCTTCGTGATCTGCATCATTGTTTTAGTTTAACCTTCTTTTCTGTATTACACTAATGCTCCTGGTCCTTTCATTTCTGTTATTGATGTGTATCTTACATCACCAATAAAGAGGCGCATAACCTTGTTCTCGACTCTGTCCAGTGTCTGCTGGTTGACTGGGCAGCCGTCATCTAGGAGTTGGAGCCGTATTTCAGGTAAGGCCTAAATGTGTCTTATACACTGTTTTGATGTCAGGTTCCTAACGACAGAAATCTTCAATCTGGCGTTTACTTTGCACCCTCTACTCTTTTTTTCTTGTCAAATATTGCTCCAAATTAACTCTTTTGGTCTTCATACTGGAGCGGACTGTTGTCCATTGTCAGTTTACAAGACTGACCATTGATAGAGAGTGTGAACAGATTGACCGAGGAATGTTCCTCGTTGATGCTTACGCACCCATTTCAGTTTGAGGCTGAGGACTTGTCATAAGGCAGAGGCATTTTTTATGTGGATGTTTCTGCATACTCTTCTGTGCACCAGAGCACCAGGTGATATGCGTACATCGATTGACAGTTATCTACTGGTCAATTGAAATGTGTGTTTGTTTTAACAACAATGTCTTGAATAAACGTGTGAAAACACTGTATGCTGACACATTTATATTTTAACAAAACTACTTTGCCGTGAAGCGTTCAAAACCTCAAAGCAGAAAATTGTAGAAAATGGTGCTTGAATATTATTATTATACCGGATTTATATAGCACCCTTTTCATGCAAGAGTGCACGTTCAAAGGCGCTTTACATAAGAACATTTGACGTATCGCAGATACGAATACATTTTGCAACACTGTTTCAAAAGAAATCGATCAAAACTACTCAATTATACTATAAAACTACTCTATTATACATATACTATAAGTACTACGTAAAAACATGCACAGAAACCCTAGATAAGAAAGATCAACAAGACACTATAAAACAACCCTATGTGTATAGCTATAAGACAATTAATGAAACAATAAAATCTAAAACTTTAACTATAAGTACTACTTAAAAAAAACAACAAAAACAAACAAATTATACCATTACCACGAGTCCACAAACCCACAAAGGAATAATCATGCTTCCTTTAAAAGGGTACATTCAAGTTCATGCTGAGTGCGACAAGGGTAACGTCAGGATACCATTACCACGAGTCCACAAACCCCCAAAGGAAAAATTATGCTTCCTTTAAAATGGTACATTCAAGTTCATGCTGATTGAGACAAGGGTAACGTCAGGATACCATTACCACGAGTCCACAAACCCCCAAAGGAATAATTATGCTTCCTTTAAAAGGGTTAATTCAAGTTCATGATGATTGAGATTTTATATAATGAATTGAATAAACCACTGCTTATGTTGCATAAGATTGGAGGAAGAGGTGAGTTTTCAATGAATATACATGTATGAATCAGTATTTATTTAAGTTTTTTTGCTAAAGTCAAGTTAAAGCTAATGGAACAATATTTCCCAGGAATATGGAATAGAGAAACACATGTTACAATTCTAGCAATAGTGTGACACTTTTGTTGTTTACTTCCTGTCGTGAAATAATACATATCATTCAAGGCACACTGAAAGCACTCCATAATACATCATTGTGTTTGTTGTTGTTAACTTGGCAAGCAGCCTTTGAAAATAGTTTAGTTTAAATCAGTACGCTTTACTGGCAATTAATTGTGTAGTGTTACACAAAAGAACGATGTAACTTCGTGCTCAAAAATACGTTTCAGTAAGTAATAATATAGAACAAAGTGTGTTTCATTATCGTTATTACACTGACACATAAGATATTCTTTGACTTTATTGAAAGTGGTTTTAAACATGCATTTTATTGATTTTATTTTATGGTGGTTTGACCAATTCATTGACTGTGTTTAACTAAAACAATTAAATACCTTTTGAGAATTGATTGTACCAATGAATGTCATTAACTTTATATGGTGTTTTTAGCAATTATTTTTATTAACTTTATTGGCGATGGTTTTAAGTTATAGATTGTTTGCGTTGTCAAGTTCTTTTAACAATACAGGATGGTTAATTGGTTGATTGTCTTTTACCAATGCATTTTCGTCATATTATTGACTATAGTTATTTTTGGCAAATGTATTTTAGGGGCTTTATTGACTGTGATTTTTACCTATTTGCTTTATTGATTGTGTTTTCAACTATGTATTTTATTAAGTGTATAGGAATTGCTCGACCAGTGTATTGAATTGACTTGTCTTCATTGACGGTGATTTAAAAATGCAGCTGGGGTTTCCATTTCATTTATTTAATTAGTACCTTGAGCATAATACAATTAGGAACAGACTGCTAGCAAGCATAAATAAATAAGTTAATTTTACTTAAGGTTATCTTTGCGCGGACTTAGTTTTGATGAATACATAGACTAGTTACATGTTTTATAGTGTATTTTCGCAGTAAGTGCTGTTATATCACTTTGAAAGGGGATACGTACAAATACTTTCGTGTGTCGCAATCTTGGTTTCAACAATCAAAATCGTTTTTTGTTCTGGGAATATGTGTACGTTTCATCAAGTCAAACGCCATTTCGAGAACTTACACTCTGCGCAGTCAACCAAAACGTTCTTTATTGGAAATAAACATGGTGATATTAAATATGATTTTGCAAACAAAAACGACGACATGTCAATGTTATAATAAAAAAGTTAAGAGCAGCTTTGGTTGGCTTTAACCTAATGCCATGATGTACACAATATGCGGGTTTGTTTTATGCTTCGTAGTTTCATGTCTTTTAATATTTCTTTGTTACTAATAAAACAACATCAATTAAAAGTACACATTCTTGTTAATTAATGATACATTGAAATGATGCACACACGTTTTATCTGTAAATACAGTTGTAATTCTCTTGTCGTTGTGGAGAAGTACAAAAACGAATCACCGGAATAATTAACTTATGCAAACGTCTCGAAAATTCAATTACACGGACGTACAATATATTTTGTAGGAATGTTTATTCCCTTTGCAATCTTAAGATAAGAGATATCTTTTGTTATTGGACTATTCCAAAGTTCTGTTCCGCGTTTGTCAAAGACATTACTACACTAAAGAAATTATTTGATAAAGCGGGGATTTCGTTTTCTTTTCACAAAGAATAAAATAGAAGAAACAAAAACACAGATCAAGTTTTATAGTTTATATAAAAACAGTTGACTTGTCCACAGATTTCGTATTTTTGAAAAATGCCATTTAAAATGTTTGCTAACAAATCTATAACATTTTGAATAGTCTTTACTCATGATTATAGCAAGAAATGTGTACTTTACTGGTTTTGTTGGATAGTATTCGCTGTAGTATTGTTTTAAATACTTATTCATAACGTATTATAGGACCCTAATCTCTTTCTCGAGTGAGGGTGGTTTGTGCCTGCAAATATAAAAGAGTCTCACAGGTTGGTGTTTCATTACGCCCTCTTACAAAGAAGCAATTGTATATTGGTTGATATGTATATATATTTCTCAATTCTCAATTTTGTTTAATCTTGTGACAAGCATTCTTCTTTGTCCTTCACTTTTAATAACCATGTTGTCTAATTTCACTTTTTTTGTCCTGGCCATGCATTTCATTCATGTTTGTATAAGCTATTAGCTTATTTGTTTATGTTTTAAGTTTCTTCATCTTCGATCTTTCAGCTTGGAATGCTCACACGTTTCATGTACTTCTTCTTAACACGTCCGACAACGCATTGCCTTGTGTCCATTACATCGAAACTAAAAAATCGAAAGTTTTCTTGAGTTTCGCATTGGAAATCTTTAACCTCGTCAATTCTGGTGGAATTCTTAACAGTAAGTTTTGTTTTGCGCCATGAAATGATGCATTAAATATTGAATTACTGACTATTAATCTTGACAAAGCTGAGATAATAAAGTGGATGGAGAAAGCATACATCAGAAGTTGCATTAAAAATACTGTCGCGATTGTTTGTGGGATTAATACATTCATTTTCATTTACATTTTTTTATGCCCCCGAAGGTTGGCATATAGTGATCGCACTGTCCGTCTGTCTGTCTGTCCGTCTGAAATTCCGACACACTTTGCGTTTAGGTTTCGAAAAATGTGGAATAACACTTTGCGTTTAGGGTTAGAAAAATGTGGAAAAAGGGCGCATATGTCATCCTATGGTGACAAGCCTTGTTTCATAGTATATTCCAGTCACATCAACAACCAAGCTATGTAATATGGATCTTTTACACCCAATATTGCTGCTTCTTCCTGTATTTACACGATGATGATCTGAAATATTAACTATATGATGCTATATTCTTAAATCTTTTTTGTAAAACGAAGGAATGTAGTTGATACTTGTTCGTAATTGCATTTCATCGTGCCTCTGAAAAATGTAACTCTGTGTTCTTGTCTCCTTCCTACCATTGAGTAATTAATTGGTAATTAATTGAATGCGTTTTAATTCCATTTTGTTACTGTTTAACTTGAGTTGCAATGCTACGAGGTTAAATTTTATTTACACTTATATGTATCATGAATATTGCTGGACCAAGTGTGAGGTTGAGTGCTCTAAAACCGGTTAAAATCCACAGTGCTAAGCATAGACCGTTCCAAGGCGGTGACCCCCGCTTTATTCTACTATGTGTGTTGTCTCGTATTGTGCCGCATTGTTTTGGCAATTTGTCACTTGCCATAAATAAAGGACCACGAACGTGTGTATAATAGGAATGCAATACTGCTGGAGCAACTGGAGTTCCACTTCTTTATATCGTATTAAAATTTAGGGGAACAGGGAATACAATTGAATTTAACATTACACAACTGAATAAGAACAAAGTGAAGCCATGACGAAATCTAGTAGTTGCATGACGTATTCACAAGCAATGGCACAGATGCATTACGAATGTTGTGGGAAATAAAAGGCAGCAAGCAACATAGTAAACACAATTGTGTAGAACAATTAGATAAATACTCTGTTGCCGACACAACACATATGCCAGCTCAAAAATGACTGATACATTTAGTATCGCTAGTACATTTACATGTGTTATACTAGCTAAAAATGATTGACACTTTTATTATCCCTGTGTATAAATGTGAATTGTGGATTTTAAATTACGACTTTTAAATAATACATTTAAATAGACGCGCTATCTTTTATTTACAATTAACGGCTAAGATGGCTAGTGTTGAACTTTGAAATTTTATTTAAGTATCTGTTTATAATCACGTACGAAATGATAGAGTAAACATGTTATTCTCGATATATTACGAGAGTTACGTACCTTTAACCAGCGTAAAATGTATTGTAGAGCGCTTCTCAGAATCTTAGTTGTGATAGGTATGCGACTAAAATATTTATGTTACACATTATCATTGAAAAAGCAACAACAACAACTCGTTCATGATTACCTGTGTCAATTCAGTTTTTATTTACTCTCAGAATATTGATGTTTAAGATATTGAAATGTCAACATTTATAATCTTACGCATCCATCAACACTATTTATTCCTAAATAAAAAGTATGCTAGATTTTTTGCTCTTAATATCGTGTGCACTACACTAC
>VMBQ01015768.1:0-12012 GCA_007657795.1 Dreissena rostriformis | reverse complement strand
ATGCATCTTTGTCCAGTTCTTGTATTACTGTTAAGTGTTTGAAGTGTGATTCGTGAACCGACCTATAACTTTACACTTCTTACCCCTCTTCACACCTACATAAAGGGTGTATTGGTTTTTAAAATGTGGGACAATCGAGACGACACTTACTAGTGATATTTAAATCACTCACTACTGATATTCATATCACTTACTGCTGGTATTTCAATCACTTATTCCTGATAATTAAATCACTTACTCCTGATAATTAAATCACTAACTACTGATATTTATATCCTTTACTACTGATATTTAAAGCACTTACTACTGATATTTAAATCACTTACTACTGATGTTTAAATCACTCACTACTGATACTTAAATCACATACTACTGATGTTTAAATCACTCACTACTGATGTTTAAATCACTTACTACTGATGTTTAAATCACTCACTACGGATATGTATATCACATACTGCTGGTATTTTAATCATTTACTTCTGATACTTAAATCATTTACTACTGATGTTTAAATCACTTACTACGGATATGTATATCACATACTACTGGTATTTCAATCATGTACTTCTGATAATTAAATCATTGACTTCTGATAATTAAATCATTTACTACTGATAATTATATCACTCATTACTGATAATTAAATCACTTACTACTGATATTTAAATCACATTCTACTGATATTTAAATTAAAGTCTGAACCCAGTTGATTCCTTCGGTTTGGTTCATATAAAAGTTAGGTCAGTGTGGCNGAGTAAGCAGGAGTAATTGACGGATGTTTTTGGGATTGGTTCTACTTACGTCATTACTTTAAAAGTTTGTCTGGTTTGCGATTGGGCTTTTCTGTCTTCTTTGTGTACCACACACACCTATGTTGTACTTTGTTAAATAACACGTTGTTTCAGACAAAATATAATAGACTTTATAAAACAACAACGAAGAATTTAAGTGCTTTAAATATTCCCCTTAAGCGACTAACCAAAGTTGTGTTTGCTGTTGTTTTTAATGCTAAAGTATCACTCTCTATTTTTGTTTCATCATTCTGAATTTTTTACGTCGTTTGTAAACTCTAACGAAAATATTTATAGTTTGTTTTTGCAGTAAATAGCATGTTATTAAGTAAAAACGGAAATATGGGTGTAGTAAGTGTAGGCTATCTTTAAGTTAGTTCATGTTTTAACGAAGATGCTATTTTAAACAACACTGTTTTTCAGTGTATTATATATGTACTCTACACATCATTTAATTAACCCTAACATGTCATGGAATTAATACGTATAACTCATGTATGTGACATACGAGTAAACCTGGATAATGCTTACAGCTTTCTTGCATAACGTCTTATTTAGACCAATACTTTTTAAAAGCATATTGAACTAACCCCGTATTTTAATCTATTTATATACGTTTATTTGCTTTACATTATGACATCAAGTGACTTTTGTTGTTTTCATGCAGTATAATTAAAAAAAGGAGTATTCTAAGACGCTTTATGTTTTTTCTGCGATGCACTTGCAATGCGTAAGCATGCCAAACCAAAGTACAGCTGACGCATAATAATAGTAATAGCTGTTGACACAGTCATTAAAATTGTTTTTTGTCTGATTTTTTTTTTAAACAAATGTTTGAGTGCAGCATACGTTAGAGCATTTGAATGTACCTTACATCGCGTTGTGTGTGTGTCATTCTGCCCATGTGACAGAAAACAAACTTACCACATCATTACTATTTCCATTAAATTATTAACTGCATGTTTGGTTCTCCTACATAAACACAAACATTCAATCCAGGGAAATAATTATTTTTGCAGCCAAACCACCACCCCGGTTTCCATTCGCTGCCTCAACGCAAGGATACTTGCCCCGGTTAATGGCTCTAAACACTGCGAGTGCAATGCGGGATTCATGGGCTAAGCATGTGACCTGCGTTAGTATCCAAATATGGTATATATCGTTTGGTGTAATTATTTGATTTTAGCGTTAAGCGACTTTGAAATTTGGGTTCAGTGTTTATATTGCTAGCATTTGTTCGAATGGGCATATACATTGAATCGTCTTCTACGATATACATGTAGATTAGATTAAGTATTAAGCCATGTAGATTGCATTGAAAGCGTAAGCAATATTGGGATATTCCAGAGACCGTTTCCTGGGAAACACCGGTACGTGTAATACAACTATTTCTGCAGCCGAACCACCACCCCGGTTTCCATTGACTGTATCAACGGAAGGATTTTGTCCCCGGTTTATGGCTCTCAACACTGCGAGTGCAATGCGGATTTCATGGGCTACGCATGTGACCAGCGTTAGTATTTTAAATCATGGTTTATATCGTTTGGGGTGATATTATTTGACTGTAGTGTTAAGCGACTTCGAAATTTGGGTTTAGTGTGTATATTGTTATCATTTGTTCGCATTGACATGTAGATTAGTTTAAGTGTTAACCTACGAATAAGAGATAGATTAATCTAAAGCGTAAACATTATAGAGATACTTGGGTAAATTATGTTTTTTTCGTTTTATGTTTTGTTGGTCGATGTTCATTGTCCAGTTTAAAAGGCGGGTGTTTGACATGTATGTTACGATAGTGCTCGAGAAACGCGCTGTTAAAAAGACATGTATTGCCCGTGTATGTTTGTTGGTAATTGAGAATTGTCCTGAAATACATGTGGTTCCATCGTATGGTTTGCTGATAATTGAGAAATTTTGTTTAAGAAAGGCATGTAATTTTCAAGTATGTTTCGTTGAATATGGGTAAACTCCTACTAGAACGATACGTGTTTCTTAAGATTGAGTGTCTGTTCATGTAATTTGGAATACCATTGTGGTATGTCTCTTCTCATTCAATGTTATTTGACACAGAATGCACTCTTATATGCTTGCAATACTCGTTCTGTTATTTGTTTTTTAGCTGTACGAACCACCAAACCTCCGATACGCTGCGTGAATGGTGTGATTGATATTCTTTGGAATTTCGGGCAACGCTGCGTGTGTTTCCCTGGGTTCACAGGATTAGCATGTGATCTGGGTACGTACCTAAGACAGTATCACATATCTTGTTAGAAGATATCTATTTTCCCTACATGTTTGTTTGTAATTGAGTAATGATCTGTTAGAAAGACACATATATATGTTACCCGTGAAATGTTTGTTGGTTCGTGTAATTGAGAATTCTGCTGTTAGAAATACACGTGTTCCCATGCAGGATTGTTGATAAGTAAGAAATATGCTTTAACTAAAACACGTATTTACCTCCTATGTTTGCGAGTACATTTAATTGAGATATTTGCTGCAAGGAAAGTGCATGGTTCCAGCGGATGTCTGTTGGTACATGTGAGAAATAGAGAAATGTCCAGCTAAAAGGACACTTGTTTCGGTGTTGATGTGTTGATAATTGGTAAAAATGCTGTTAGACAAGCATATATTTCCACTATGAATTTCTTCGGAACAATCTTTTTGAAAATATCCCGTGTTCTCTAACAAGAAATCCGTTTTATTTGATGAAAACAAAAGCTCCTTTATGTAATTATAATATAGACCAATCTATGCACCCGTTACATGTCTGGTTTGTTCCATAAATTCACCATTTACATGTCTGGTTTATTCCATAGACCAATAAATTCACCCGTCACTTGTATGGTTTAGTCCATAGACCAATAAATTCGTCCTTTACGTGTATGTTTTTTTTTCCATAAACCAATAAGTGTACCCTTTACATGCATGGTTTATTCCACAGACCAATAAATTCACCCGTAACTTGTATGGTTTAGTCCAAAGACCGATCGAGCGACCGGTTCATGTACGGTTTATCCCATATTCATCATGTACACAGTGTGTCATTTCAGACGGGCCTCTGGGGCAGCTCCCACAACGGAAAAGTCAGTCCAGCTCCCCGAGTATTACTGTGTTCATAATTGGTGAGTTGCGTTCCGTAGATTCTTTGTAGGTTTTGTGGTATAACATGATCGTTTCAGTATTTGAGAGCCGAATTGTTAAAGCATTTGAATTACAAAAGCTAGCTAATGTATGGTCCGCAAATATCAGAAATAAATTAAATTTCCTATATTTGTAGTCGGTTTTGTTCCTGGACGTGCTTAACAATCGCAGAATTGCACGTTATATAAATATATATATTAAGTAATCAATATATGGTTTGATCGGATAACAGTATTATGGCATAAAAAAAAAACAGAAAACGTGACTTATAATATGTTCTTCAATATGCTTTTATCGATAACCTTATTCCGTCTACGCGCAATTTATTTTTCGCGGTAGTCTCTAATCTTGAAACATAAGAGTGATATGTCGGTAAACATCGATGCTTTTCATGCCCACATATCGAACAAGAAATGAGCGTCATTAACTGAAAACATGACTTCCAGTAAATCAAGACAATCTTGTAGAGAGAATAGCATTGCACATCTCAATTATGTAGTATACTGTACCATTATAATTATTATTCAAGCGAAAATATCGGTTATTATTAGCTATCTATGCCAGCTGTCAAACTTTTGGTCCTCTGCAATCAACAGAGCGCTGTACATGCGGGACCCCTACCACGTGACCTAAGAACCGGGATAAGTCACGGCATTTACGCGAGTCCTGGCGATCTTGACGTGAAGCTGCCCCCGTACACTCCTCCGAAATCCCCGCCGCCATATGACCACCAGGACAACATTAAGACAGGCCTCGTGGGTGGAAAAAAGTATATCCTTCCCCATCACGTAAAATCACGTGACCTCTCAACCCCACCCCCGCCATACACGCTCTCAGTTACCGACAGCATGGAGGGCGGGGCCCAATGAAGAACGTGGAGTTCCTGCCCCAACCCGCCGTCGTACTTAATCCCGCAAAACAGTCGTTGAGTACGGTCGTACATGGAGGGAAAATGAGAGACCAGATGTCGTTTGTTTCCTGCTAAAAGCGACCGCACGTATGCTTCGATAAAATATCATTTAATGTTAGTCAGCGAAATATGCGAGTAAAAGCCAATTATACATTCTCAATCTACGCTTTGTTTACTTAAAATTACAATTTTTAGTGACGCTTATACGTAAGCAACATAAAAATCAACACTAAACACTTTGTGGTTTGCCTTACCATTGGAAAATAATATAGCTATGCATACATAATGATACAAGTAATTGTATTTGTACAGTTACGTTTACTGAAGTGGCGTTTTATGGTTTAGTTTGTTTCAACATATTTTGCATTAATTTCACTTTATTTGATTTCTGCTTCCAGTACAATGATTTGATTTATTTTTGTATATTTAAATTGATAAACAAAACTTGAACAAGTGATCATCAACAATACAAGAAATTAGTCCATTTCATAAATAAACGATGTTTTGGCTGTTTAGTTGATTAAATAAGCATGTGTTATTGAGTTGTTTAAATTAATATCATTTACTCGACATTATGTATTTTATTATTGGTTTTTGTTCACTATGCCTTGCCTCTAGTTTTTGTTGTAGCCATCTACATTTGTATTTACGCGCTGATATATTAACCACATTATTTTGTGTTTTATTTTGTATGGTTACTGTTGATTGTTATAAAATATTTTATTCAAGAAATCAAATGTTGATCTTTTGTCAGAACTGTATAACTACTGTTATTTCATGGTTAAGTGTTTTATTGAAATACTTGTGTCTGCGTGTGTACATGCGTCTGCGTGTTTTGTGTATGCGAAAAAAGTGTGTATGTTAAAAAAGCCTATTGCAAATAATAAATATTACGTTATGCGACTAGCGCCGATTATAGACGTTCGACCCAGCTCGTCCGTTTGTTATTTTCTAAATAGCAATATTGTTATACAGCTTATGTTAATATTACATGTGAGACGTTTCATGGCAAAACATGCATTCACCGTAGGTGAAAACAGTGCTGACGTTGGGAAAGTCATACTATAACCTCATTTTGGTAAATGGTGCGCATATATGGTTTTGTCGTAGCAAAGTAAAATGAAGAATCATAATTTAACATGCATGGATCGACCCTTTATCAGATGGAACTGGCGCATTTTTTGTCTTATGGATTATTATTATTAATAAGCCAAGCTCTCGAGAAGCTTTATCATATTATCATGTCTGTTTACTTCGTCAGATCTTTAATATTTATCAGTTTGATCGCGATCGTGAAAGATTGTTATCCTGATATAAGCAAACACGTCAAATACCTTTTTAAATATGAAATTCTTTAAACATTTCTTTTTTAAAAGTATGTAATCAGATGCTGTTCGTCGTTTATCCTTAGTGACATTAACTCAAGGGTGCCTCGGGCAATCTTTATCCCAGTCATACGGAAATATTGAAAGATTGTAATCCTGATATAAGCAAACACGTCAAATACCTTTGAAATACGAAATTCTTTAAACATTTCTTTTTTAAAAGTATGTAATCAGATGCTGCTCGTCGTTTATCCTTAGTGACATTAACTCACGTGTGCCTCGGGCAACCTTTATCCCAGTCAGAGGGAAATATTTCCCTTACGATAATTTTGGGAAGCTTTCAATTTGGTCACTATTTTTAGCATTTTTCTTTCCCGATCGAGTAATAAAACAGTGTTTTCCGGTGACTCAAATGTGCCGAATAGAACTCATTCATGAGAGTTTTCTATTGGTATCATGATTTTTTTAAACAAATAAGTATTTGTTCAGTAAAGAGCAACCGCTTGTTTGAATGGTTAGAAAACTGTCGGATCAGTGTGTGGACTTCATATTAGAAACGCGAGGTTGCACTTTAATGAACAAATACTTATTTGTTTAAAAAAAATCATGAAACCTATAGAAAACTCTAACGAATGAGCGGGCTCTCCACATTATCCCATTTAAAATGGTCAAATAGTTAAAAAGACATCCTTAAAAATGTTAACTGGGTCGCGCTTTGTTCTCCCAACACAGATCTTAAAAAGTCACGTGGTAAAGGCACCGTGGTGATTGATTCTTATTTTTCGGGCTTTTATGAAGTATTAACGTTCAGGGCGAGTATTGAAAATTTACCAAGAAGCGCTAGCGTGCTTCACAGAATTTTCAAAACTCGCCCTGAGCGTTCATACTGCATAAAAGCCCGAAAAATAAGAATCAATCCTTAAATGTATTATCTATCTAGAAATTGCCAAACACGTTCAAAATATCAATGCAGTAAAATGTATGTGAAATGTGTGTAACTAGAAACACACATAATTTATAATGCTTACAAAAACAAATCTGTCCTAAATATAATGTTGTTTGCATGTTATTTCATATCATTTTATACAAATGGTTTTTATTTACTTCATCAATACCATTTTACGACATAAACACTGAAATTCAATTTTGTTTGATATATGTTTAGTACATGTTTATATTGTTTTTATATTATCATTTGTGCAAATACATACCAATACTCACAATATGTTACTCTTCATATAATATCCAGACTTGTTCCTCCATGTCTCGCCACATCGTGTTCACATATTGACCAACTTTTTTGAAAGTTTTAGCTGACCATTAATCGAATAAGCCGAGTTATACTACTCATGCAAATGTCTGTGTCGGCTTCCGCGTTATGCTCCGGTAAAGGCAAACGTGTGAACTCCTCATACCATTATTTCTACTTCAGGTTTTTAATTGAAACTTGACCCTAGTGTTCCCGGTCATTTTTTGAGGTCACTGACCAGGTTCATAAACTCTAACCTGCAATTAACCAGAATTATGACCCTTTTGTATTCAGAAATTTCAAGTTTACATTTGAGTGCTTGTGTTTCTTATTCGACTGTCCGTGTTCAACTAAATTGCTCAGTGGCGGTATAGTTGGGGAAACTGTATTGTAAGGCAAACAGGTTGTGTAATATGTTTTAGTTAGGAAAAGTCTAGATGCTATTTCAAACAGTTTAAAATAATTGCATAAAGCATGATGAACTTATGCCATTTAGGTGGAAAATAATGTTGAGGGTAATTCACAAAAATAAGTTGTAATTAAGTGGAACTATAGCTCTTTTGTCACCTATTTCGAAACATCGCTTTTTTAGCTTTTTCATTAACAATAATTTGGACGCCAACGGAATTTGCGTAGTTTAACTCTATACCTGAATAATATGGTATAAACAGACTTGGCGCGGTTGATTTAAACTCTACCCAATAAACACATTTAATCATAACCTGCTATTTACTTCAACCCGTTACGCTTGATGTCTTTTTTATGCAGTGTAGTCACGATTTCGATTCGTTAAAACTAGAGAAGGAAGTGTTAGGTACTGTTAATCGATACAGTTGTATTTTACTCATTCGTTTTATCGGGCAAGCTGGTGAAAATTGTGTTTAAGCGATTCGTTAATAGGATCTTTGTAAGAGATGCGTAGCGGATTTAAAACGTGTGTTTCGTTCGCGATCGGTGTTTTGCTGGCCACCTTGTGTACTGCACAAACGTATGTTGTACTTTGTCTAATATACATGTTTGTCAAATACATTTAATAAATTCTTATAATCATTAAATACTTGTTTCATTGTTCTTGTTTCTGATTAGTATATCTGTATTTACAAAATGTGATTTAAACTTCGTCTTTTATTGTCTTTTATTTATAACAAACCACTTGGCGGTTTCACTATTTGCGATAAAAACTTGTCGTTATAGGTATACGTATGTATACATGTTTAAATATATTTATGTGTACGTTTACATAATAATTATAAGGTCATCGATTCCTATAGTCCATTTTACCAATTCGTATCGTATATTAAATTAGTTATGGTCGTCTGATAGTGGTTTTAAGTAATGCATATTTTATACAAATGAACAATTTATTGTAATACTATTGCGTCAGTTTAGGGGACACTTCAGGGGTTGATACATCGTTTTATCCAACATACTCTTTTGAAAATGTGTGGTTGTGTCTTATAAGATCTTCATGTATTATACACGTCATGCCCGGCTGGTCACTATTATGTCATATTACGCTCAGTTTGGTATTCTTTGTCTTAAATGCGTGTAACTATACAACGTTCCATATAATGAATGCCGCAATGTTCATTAACAGCACATTAAAGTAGCATCATATTTTAGTAAATTTGTATTAGTTTTTATGATCAATGCGTCATATTTTTATTGTTGTTTCTATATATTAAGTTTAAAACGAGAGAACCAGAGTCCGAAAATATGTATGTGCATTAGTTATCTTTATTATTGTTATATCTGCTGATTAAATATTGAAGCCAGCTATTACCAAACAACATTTCATTTGGCTGCCCCACATTTTAGATTAATAACAAATTATTGTTGTTTAATATCCGATGAAAACTGGCTGGTTTCCTGATTAGATGGAGACGCAACGTTTTCGTTTCACACTTTTTGTTCTTTCAAATGAAGCGCGTGGTTTTGAATTGTTTATTTTCTTTGAGAATTATGTTGCGATTATCCGGCTTGATTCGAAAGTTCAGTCCATAAATCCCCGCATGATTCAGCAAAGTTACATGCATTCTCCAAACCGCAAATTACTCATCAAAGTTTCGTTTTCCAACATTAAGGTGTTGATGGTTATGAATTTTGATTACAAAATACAACTCTTCACATCTGAACAAAAATCAATTCATAAAACGGAAGTTTCACGAAAATGTTGTTTTAACTGATATAGACTTTTCATATACGAACGGCATAACAGCTCAAATCCTAATTGCACAGTTCACGAATACAATGAAGGAATTCACGAACAGTTCAGTAATCTGCTCGAACAGTTTTATGAAGGTTTATAAGTATGTTTTGATGAGAAAGCTTTGGTTTCAATAAGTTTAATGTATTAAAAGGACACCTTTACAATACGAAAACTAAAAATGTGTCTCATAATGCAAAGAGACAAGAAACTCTTTTAGCATAATTCATCACATTATATATTCATTTTTTTTACTCCACCTTTTCGATTTCCAGACAGAAGTCTAAAACCTAACATGTTTATTTACGTATATAAAACATACTATATGCGCTATATCTAATTTTGGACACTAAATGTGTGGACCTTTTCACGGAAAATTCAACACAAAATCACATTTATCCTCTTCAAATCAATATAATATCTTAACGTGCAGTTTACTTTCAATGCGCAGTAGTGTAGCTACATTTTGCGGTTAGTAATGTTAAACGTCGATTTTTTTTAAATTAATGAACTGCAACGAAAATACATCACCCGGATATGTGTGCGTAATACAATTTTAAAGGTGGGTCACAAACAGGCGCAGATCAACTCGTTTACTTATAACATGATCCATCAGTAAAATAAAGAATGTTAAACTTCAAGTCATTACAATTGAAGTCTGAAATGGCGCCATTGACCTAAAGCTTAACTTCTAAACTGCCAAATCTACCGGTTCTAAAGTATTTCACATATGTTTCCTTTCATACCTACATACGAGATTCATACCTGTGATGAGGCTTTCAAAGCCGTATCTCTTAAAGTTAGGAAAACATGCACTGTTGAATTTTAGCAACCTCAATTCAGAGATTTGACTGGCTCGGTGAATATCACTAATTAAAGTTCTTCCGTCTTAATATGTGATGACCAATTTACATATTTCTTCTTCATTTATTTTAGTTAAGTTTAGTTTCTATTCCCATTTATTCGGCGTAGCTGTCTGAGATGGGGTTTGACCTAGATGTCATGCGGTATTAATAGAAAACGCGAAAGCTGACTGCTAGTAGAATTGCTCCGCTATCGCTAGTAGAATATTTAAAAAATGCAAACTTAATAAACTGTTTTCATATACCAATAACCCTTGCATAAAAACTATTGCTCTGTAATAGAACGGGTTCTACGTCTTACACCTAAAGAGGTGTTAAAGAGATTAACTCTTTCGAATAACTAAGCAACCAGGAAATTAACTGTTATCTATTTTATTTTTACTATATGATTGTACGAACGTGTTATAACATACCGGTCATGGTTTTCATTGAGGAAAAGTGCGGAGATTAACTCCAATTTCCAAACACGTCGCACAACAGACTACTGAGACCGAGACTACATCTCGTCTCCAGTACAATTAATAAATACAGCAATTATACAAAAGACATATATCTTAATATCGTCATACAAAATGTACAATTGACTTATAACCAATTGAACACAACATATTATTATAAGCTATTTTCACAAATTCACTCAAATAAAATACATCTAAAGGTAGTTACATTTAAAAGGCGATAATTTGAATGAAGGGAGAAAACCTGTCCTATTACATTCCTCCCCCTTAACAGAAAAATAAATGAATATAATGAATTTATTTTAAATATTTGCGGAAACCACTGTAGAGATCAATTAGTACACAATTTAAAATATTCAACAGAAAGAGTTCATAATTAACATGTTAACTTAATGTTTGCACATAACTGTCGTCATTGTCCAGAAAACACTTTATATATCATTTTCACCACAACACAATTTACATGTTAAACTCTCAAAAAAAAATCATTATCAACACTTTTACTAAATGTTCGCCCGTCTTAATTGTTATTCGCGGTTAAAGTTTGTACACGAAGATCCGTAGCGGTCGGTCTGAATGCGGCCCTTGCTATAACTGTAGAACACCCTGCGGTCGTCCTTGTCCAATGGCACAATGTCCTCCGCCTGGGAACCACTTCCGTCCTCCTTGATCAGAGGGCGCACACGGCCGAATACTCGGTTGAAATCGTTCAGTTCACCAAGTCCATTATGATTTGTCTGCCTTATAAAGTTCATCTCTTTCTGATACTCGTGTTTCAGCTCCGTTCGGTGTACACTCATACTCGATATGGCTTGCAACACCTGTTCATTTCATCTGACACAGTGTTCTCAATAATCTTCTGGAATCGCTTGAACTCCTTCTGAAGTAGTATATACGACTCTTCCGACTGCTTAAGGACGGGTCCAGTGGCGGCCAGCTGCCTCACCAAGCAACCATATTTGTTCTCAACGTCCATCACTCGCTCGCCCATGAATCGCCTCTCCCGCTCTATTGCCTCCGATAAATAACGATTGACGTTGATCGTGAGCTCTTCTAATTTATC
>VMBQ01015767.1:0-11991 GCA_007657795.1 Dreissena rostriformis | reverse complement strand
TTAAATTGTATTCTTGTTTTTTAACTGAAGATTTTTAGGTCAAATGTTTAAATTTATCAATATAGAGCATTTAACGACATGCTTCAATACATGCCAAAATCTAGTGGACAGTCCCTTTAAAACTTTAATTAATTGTGTTGTTATATAATCACAGTCTACATTTAAATTGATTGCATCACATATATATATACTGTATCAGTCATTGTTTGGACGTACGTCATATTACTCATGACCAAGTATTAGGTTATTTTCTGTAATCCATATTCAGATGACAACAAAACACATTGAAACCAAGATGTATAAAAATAAAGAAACAAAAAGTAAAATAACCCAGCAAAACAAGTGTCTTACAAGTTTTAAGACCATGCGCTTATTTATGCGCTAAAATAATGAAATAGGGGAAATCAGATATCTTGGTTATTCAGACTTGCCAAACGAAGTAGTTTTCGAACACAATTCTTTTCAGGTACAATATCTTCGAGACGTTAATTTTGGCGTTATTGATAGACACGTGGATTTACAGTGGGGGCAAACATGTTTTTACGAAGCGATCTCTCAAACTAGTATTTTGACACCTCATCATATGCTGACAATAGACCAATTGACCATTTCAGGATACGCTTCTCCACAGACAAACGAGTATTTGATTTTTGATTCCCATGAGCGTGATATAAACGGGAGATATAGAGCAAATAAGGCTGCCGTGATAATAAGATTTGATTCTTTTAATGACCTGGTCCACTTCCTTTTCACAGAATATTCTGGTTCTCATTATGACCTGACTCCTGTTGTTATAGTTATACAAATTCAAAGCAATTCTAATAATTTGATTTATCAGGGTTGTCAAAATTCATTTGAATATATACCAGACAATGCAGGCCAGTCAACAATTGAGTTGATTACCTCTCCTGTTCAAATTTTAGTAACGATGAACTCTGCAGCATGTAACTCTTTAGATATTTGGCCATTGTCAAGAACAAGAAAGAAACAAAAAACAAAAGTGTCTGTTTTATTGAAGGTCCGGTGAAAAACTCTAACTCTGCAATGAGCAATCAATCATACACAATGCAATTGTGGAAGACAAAAAAAAAGTTCAGACCTTAAGTTTCTGTAACGTTTGCAGATATGCATAATACTTTTCATCAGAATTCCACTGAGTCTGCTAGTACATTCTGTATGTTAAATGTTGCTAATGTATTCGAAGTTTCAACTGTCAATTCATCATTTGTAGATTACCAAAAGCAACCAAATCACATTTCTAGGTATGAAAAGTATATTCGATTGCAACCTGAATTTGATTGTGCATCCTGTTGCAGATTTTTGTTTGAAGATCATGTAAAATATTTTAGAAAAACAGCTCAATACTGACTGATCTTGGGATAACGCCACCGTGTGTTGTTTGTAACAGCTGATATTACAGTCTAAACACAGGTGATGTACCAAGTACAGCCTATTATAAAAATAAGTTGGATCCTGGAATTGTACCAGAATGTTTGCAGTGTTTGAGCAAATTAGAAAGACGGCTTATTGCTGAAATCAATATTTACATGACTTGTGTAATATTACCGGGTGGACAATATAATATTTACCTTCAAACACACTCGAAGTAATATCTAAATTGCCCTCAGCTGCAGCAGACTTTCCATATGTTGTAGTAAACTTTGAATCTGGCTCAACAGAACCTAAAGAGGTGCAGAGTGAAGGAGTATGTGTGAGACGCATACAGCAAGTCCTGCTTTGGTTGAAACAAAATTACAAACTGTACCATGACTTATTGTTAGAATGTGCTGATAGCTTTTTCATTGAAAAAGAATGTTCCAGTGATTCCTTTCAATTGACTGAAGTAGATGAGGATGTTCTTATACCAGTAAATCCATCTAGTCTGTGTTTTATAAGGGAAATTCCTGATAAAAGGATAAATATTCCACGTAATCAAAATAAAGCTGTTCATATTCATGACATTGAAGGTAGTGAAGTAATGGCTTATCCTTGGTTATTTCCTTTAGGTTGTAATGGATATAAACAGGAACGAACTTTGAGACTTCTGCCCAAGATGTATTTTAAGAGTCGCTTATATAACCATGAAGGCCGTTTTAGAAAAAATACAACATACCTGTTACATAGTGCTGTATCCTACAACATTTCATGTTTAAAAACGGCTGTAAATATTAACATGAAAATTTGTCGATCTGTGAATGGCAACAATATACCAGTTTCTGTAGCTGTTTACGCAACATACCTATGAACACAGATTTGTTGGAGATTCTTACATGTTTATGAAAAATATAAAGGGAGCAGTAGCGTATTTCAAGAATATGCTATATGACTTGCTGGCATCCTTTCGATGTTTAGGGCCTCCCACTTTATTCATGACTTTATCTTGCCAGAGTTGGGCATGACTTTGGAAAACAAGAGTTTCCAGGATGCATTTGGTAAATTGTTTTACAATTCCATGCGAAGTGACCCATTACTTGTTGCAACTCATTTTGAAAGAAGGTTCCGTTCTCTTTTAAAAAATGTGATACTTAAAGGAAGTCAGCCACTTGGAAAAGTTTTAGATTATTTTGCAAGAGTAGAATTTTAAAACAGAGGTAGTCTTCATATTCACATGTTGTTTTTTTGGATTGATGGTGTACCTAAAATTATCAATAATGATACTTCTGATGCAGCAATACATTATATTGACAAGACTATATCTTGCAAAATACCTGACCTTAATGAAGAGGCAGAGTTGCATGCACTTGTAAACAGACTTAAAACACATCACCACAGTACTTACTGCATAAAAAATAAGCAAACATGTCGTTTTGGAATTCCAAAGCAGACAGCAAAAAATACCAGACTGCTTTCAAATATGTTTGTGCAAAAGAAAAAATAGTCGTTTTTATGTGCTGTCAAGAAACTCCGAGAGCAGATATATAAATGATTATAACGCAGTTATTCTTAGACACTGGCGAGCAAATATTGATTTACAGTATATACAAAACACTGAAGGGACAGCATATTATGTATGTTCATATCTTTGCAAGTCTGAACCTGATGACTTAAAGAATGCATTAGCACATTTAATTCATAATGTATTAAAAGACAACCCATCAATTCCTAGAAATATAAGATTATTAAAGATTGGCCTTTGTACTTTGAAACACAGAATAATGAGTGTGCAAGAGGCTTCATTATCACTTTTGATTACTGATATGTAACTTGCTGAATTTGAAACATGTGTAGACGACTAAACCTCTGAAATTATTGTCAAACAAGAAGTCAAATTCTTGCATTAGCTATTTCTTCTTTTCCAGCAATAATTTATACTCAGTAAGAGTAGGCATAGTGCATCTTGTATATATATATATGTATATATAATTTTTATTTCTGTCAAGTCCTTTTTACATGTTTTGATGTAGACTTTTTAGTTTATATAAATATGCTGTTTTATTTTAACCATTTTTTTTTATTATGCCCATGAAATATATGTGGGAGTGGGGGGTCGTAACCACATATTTAAACAACTTGACTTCACAATGCCCTTCGTCACCAAGTAGGACTACTCATACAAATGCGTCTGAATTAATATGAAGCAGCTCTCTGGCTGATTTGCAACAAGTATATGGGGTCTTCCTAAACAACAAATGAGCCTGTCATTGCAAATCTTCATTACAGGTCCACTGACTGTAGGCCAAACGAGATTATGTGATGGTGTGGTTTCTGCCTTTTGTATGTCTGTCCGTTAAACTTTGTCTTGTTTTTGCGAAATAGTCCACAGTTTTCATCCGATTCTTTTCAAACTTGCACAATGTCAATGAGTTATCGGACCAAATAATCCAGAAATATCTCTTTTTGAATTTCATAAAATTGTAAAATTTTGCTGGTTTACGCGATAGATAAAGTCTACAGTATTTAAAATGAACAACATCAGACCATTAAGTCCAGAATCATATCTTTTTACATGTGAGAAAATTGTAAAATTCTGCTTGTTTACACAATAGGTAATATTTTTCATCTTATTCTTTGCAAACTTTCAGTTTCTTTATATGAATGAGGACTCTAACCCTATTGGAATTGAGCAATATCCGACCATTACGTCCATACTTATCTCCCTTAGAATTTGAGAAATTTTGAAATCCTTGTTCAAAATTTTTATCCGATTCTTCCAAAACTGGCACAGGTTTTTTTTTATCAATAAGGACCCAACCCAAACCCTATATGAGCAATATCGGACCATAAGTCCATAATTATGTCTCTTTGAATTTAAAAATAAAGTGAAAAACTGCTTGGTTAGGTGATGTCAATATTTTTCATCAGATTCTTTCCAAACTTACAGTGTCTTCATATCAATGAGCATTCTTACCTCATTTCAAATGAGAAACATCGGGACAATAAGTCCAGAATTTTCACTTCTTGTTTCGATCACGGAGTGTATATTGATAGGAGATGAATCGAGTATTTGACCCTTACTGTAGTAAATTCAATCTTATGCAAAACTTTCAAAAAAATATAACTTTTAGTATATTCCCGTTGTTATTAATGGATTTATAGCGAGTTAAACACAAGAAATACACAGTTTATGTTTTACCACCGCGCGTTTTACCGTGTTGTGGCTATCGATCTTTTACAATTAGTGTACAGCGAAGCGCCGAGGTTATACATTTTGATGTACCCACTCACGTCTTTTGTTAAATTATAGTTTCATTTCTCGGCCGATTTTGACAAATTATATATCATTAGAAAGCTTACGTTACGTTGTAAACAGATATATAAATATATATTAAGTTTATCGTCTGATTTCGGCAGCCCGGCGAGTTATAACTTTAACTCTTGCAAATATCATACCGTTTTTGGAGTTATCTGTCTGCCTGTATAAATCCAAGCCGTCATCGTCCCAGTGAAAAAAATCTGATTTTGAATAGTTGGACATGATGCCCTGATGTCAAAATACGAAATGACCCGCGTAACACCGACCATAATTTTCAAGAATCTTCAAAAAGGTAAATAACATTTCATATAATTATACATAATTACCTTTTTGATAATAAACAACAAACGATGAATGTTTTTGACACCCATTTTATTTCAAGTATGCATGCAAAGCCGAATAATATCGAGAGGGTCCGCTTTATACGCTGTTTCATCATAAATTTAACACCCTTTCTGTGTTATAAACAAGAGCTGAAATCGTTAATTTATTAAGATTCATTAATAATAAGCTTTATTGATATGTTTCGTGAACAAAATACTACAATATATTCCATTAAAATATAATAATATGGCAAAGGAAATTCAATGGCTGGTTTCTAAACAAAAGCATAATCGCCAAGACCGTAGCATCAGTTCAGTGCGTTAGGAACGCGCGCTACTTTCTTCCGACTTCATTCCTTAATTACTTTCGTTTTTAAACACTTTTTTTTCTATCGTGTACAGAATTCTATTCTCCTAAGCAAGATGTAATTTTTAAAACTGAACTCCAAATATAAACGCTACAAATTGGTATAAAGTACGAACNTCGTATACAGAATTCTATTCTCCTAAGCAAGATGTTATTTTTAAAACTGAACTCCAAATATAAACGCTACAAATCGGTATAAAGTACGAACATGTCAACCGTAAATCTAGATTCTAAAACTCCAAAACGGTATGATATTTGCAAAAGTTAAAGTTATAACTCGCCGGGCTGCCAAAATCAGAAGAAAAACTTAATATATATTTATATATCTGAAAACTACGTTACGTTAGCTTTCAAATGATAAATAATTTGTCAAAATCGGCCTAGAAATGAAACTATAATTTAACAAAAGACGTGAGTGGGTACATCAAATGTATAACCTCGGCGCTTCGATAAAAGATCGATAGTTACGACACGGTCACGTGACTTAGACACAACAAGATATTTGGCGTAACGGTCCCGTTTCTTATCCGTGTAATCTAGAGTCCGCGTTTCGATGTAGACATTTTAAAATCCATTTTACTACAATTTGACATTTTTATTAAAATTACTGGATGCCGCGTGGTGACAACGTTAATAAAAAAATCTTAAATCACTTAAATATCTTATAAAAAATACATGTGTTTTTATATTAACAAATAAATGCAAACAACACATCTATTATCCATGTTTTTTATGGTTGTCTATCATAGGCTCTAATTACTATCCCTAACACATATAGAGCGCGAAGCGCGACACGTATTATTGATTGTAACAATGAGTTGCGATAAAGGAAGCAGCCGCTTATCAAGGAGGATCTGTGTCCCAGCAACCCGTTTCCCTAGAGTCAAGCACTCCTCGGAGTTTTTATTTTAAGAACCACATATTTAGCGCGAAGCGCTACAGGTATGACAAACATAATGACAAACATCGGGACAATAAGTCCAGAATTGTTATGTCCCCCAGTCTATACTTGGGGATATATTGTGTTTGCCCTTTCTGTTGGTTTGTTTGTTTGTTTGTTGGTTTGTTGGTTTGCACAAACTTTAACATTGACCATAACTTTTGCAATATTGAAGATAGCAACTTGATATTTGGCATGCATGTGTATCTCAGGGAGCTGCACATTTTGAGTGGTAAAAGGTCGAGGTCATCCTTCAAGGTCAAAGGTCAAATATATAGGTCAAAATCGCTCAAACTTAAACATTGGCCATACCTTTTGCAATATTGAAGATAGCAACTTAATATTTGGCATGCATGTGTATCTCATGGAGCTGCACATTTTGAGTGTTGAAAGGTCAAGGTCATCCTTCAAGGTAAAAGATCAAATATATGGGTCATTCACTATAACTTCTTAACAACTTCTTTCATATACTTCATATTTCATATGCATAATGTATCCCATACAGCAGAACGTTTGAACTTCAAGGTCACCATTCTAGGTAAAAGGTCAAGTTCTGTCAAGGTCAAGGTCAAAGGTCTTTTTTTAACTTCGCCCACAGAATCGCTCAAACTATAAGGTCAAACACTTTTATGTCAATGTCCCGAGGTCAAGTTCTGTCAAGGTCAAGGTCATTCTTCAAGGTCAAAGTGTTTTTTTTAACTGGCACCCACAGAATCGCTGAAACTATAAGGTCAAATACTTTAATGTCAATGTCCCGAGGTCAAGTTATGTCAAGGTCAAGATCATCCTTCAAGGTCAAAGGCCATTTTTGTTTAAACTTCACGCGGTCATCCTTTAAAGTCAAAGGTCAAATATATGGGTCAAAATCGCTTAAAAGGGGACATTGTTCATTGTGTTTCACAAACACATACCTTGTTTTCTATTAAATTTGAGAAAATAAAGAATTTCCACTTGTTTAAAAGATTTCACACTTTTCGTCTGAATCTTTCCAAACTTTTTAGGTGTTTTTGTATCAGTATTACTTGAACCCTATTGAAAATTATTAATATCGGAGAAATAAATTTATTATGATCTTTTAATCAATTTGAAAGTATTGTGAAACGCAGCTTCTTTATGCAATTTACAGTAAAACTTTTACAGTGTTTTCATATCAATGAGTACTCAACCCCTATCGTAAATGAGCAACGTAAGAATAAGTTCAGAATCATCTCCCCTTGAAGTTGAGAAAAATATGAAATTACCCTTGCAAGACCAACAAGATTTTTTAAAACCTACACAGTTTTGTTCCATTATTGGAAACTGCACACGGATGCCAGTAAAAAAACACGAAACCAATGTAAATAAAATGAACTTTGAAATATTTGGGGGTTACAACACAAAATCATAGATAATGGTTATTTGGGGGTTATAACACAACATCATAGATAATGGTTATTTGGAGATTATAACACAAAATCATAGATAATGGTTATACCAGTATCTTTTTCTATTTTGTTTAAAATAATCGGCCAAAATTTTGATATTTACAGTAGAAAACAAAAATCGTTCCATGTAACTTCAATGAGTGCCTTTTACACTGAAATTTCCGACGCCCTTTGATGCTTTGCATCAATAATTATCTTGTACGCATTTAAATGTTATTATTTATTTATTAATATGTGTATGTGTGTACAGAAAACAAGTTAATGCCTTATCGTTTTGTTTTATAGCAGGCGCGGCACAAACTAAAATATAAGCTTGGTAAACCTCTACATAAAGTTATTCTAGCCTCACCTGATATATTGCAATATGAAGAAGTGAACCTCCAGAAGCTGCAGCAGTATTGCAGTTTTATCATACACACCTCTGTGGTCCTTTATTTATGGCAAGGAACCAATTGCCAAAACGGTACTGTACGGCACAAAACGAAACAACATATACACATAGTAGAATAAAGCTGGGGTCACCGCCTTAGAACGGTCAATGCTAAGCATTGGGGGTTTAAACCAGTTAATGAGCGCTCAACCTCACACTTGGCCCAGCAATATAAAACAACGGGACAGTAACCGGAATTTTATACATAATTTCTAAAGATTGTATTGAAACACATTTCAGTTTCGATATGAAAATGCCGCAGCAGAGACATGTACTGTGATGAATTTTCTGGGCTATGGGCCTCACATCCGACAGGTGCGAATAGACGCTTTCACGGCGCTTACAAGACACTGGACTGCACGCGCGAAATGTGCTGAAATATGGTTCACTACGGGAAGCAAGGCTGAAGGACTGACCAGCTTACGTGAGAACGATTTAGACTGGATTTTTGTTATAGATGCGGTCATCTGTTTAGAAGATGGTGTGGATTCAAGTACCATTCCGATGGAGACAAACATACTGAGATCATGCAGTCGTATGAGTTACCCCGGACATTGTAGACTGCTTCTCGTAAGATACGGTCCATTGATTAACTTTCAAGTGGATAATTCTTTGTGTGACGATGGCTTTGGTCGCGCAATCTTAAGCAGCGACTTATTTGTTAATACGTTTTTGAATTATAAAAATTCGCATCGCACAGTTCGAATCGAGCGTGCCGGACCGTCAACGCCTACTTTAGATGAGCGTTTTGGATTACACATAGACGTTGTACATGTACTTCCTTTGTACTGCCCCAGCATCCTAGCTCGATGGGCGGCAAGACCTCGCAACTGGCCAACACCTAACGTTGTTCAGGAGATTGTATCACTTGGGGCATTTGTTAGTCCTGTTGGATTTAAAGGCAGTGATTATGAACATGTTGAATGGAGAATTTGTTTTAATATCGGAGAAAACAAACTGGTGAACAATCTAAATGACACTCAGGTGAAACTCTATGTTTTATTAAAAATGGTGAAAACTGATGTATTGAAACCACGTAAGAAAGAGGTTACATCGTTCATTGTGAAAAACATTGTATTGTGGATAGCAGAAAAAAATCCGCAGTATCTGTTTCATGAAAGAAGTCTGTTCCACTGGCTGCATGAAGGATTGAAATCGCTTAGAGGTGCTATAGATACGAGAGAGCTGCCATATTACATGATTCCTGCGCGAAATCTGATGGCAGCCTGTGCTCTGGAGCACGAACAGCATAGTACTTGGATAGCTACTATTGATGAAATGTTGAACGAAGGTCCGAGGATCCTACTAAGACTACCGAAGATACGAAATGCTCTAATTGCTCACCCTGAACCACTAAGATGGTACGGCAGTAGAAAAATAGAGTTGGAGATGCTTGAAATGATATTCATAAACAGACTTCTCTCTGGAATGGATACACAAACAGATGTTATTATGTTGGCAGCACTGATACGTGTGGCATATATTTTGGAGGAAGTTGTCCTGCGGATGAGTATGGAAGGAGGTCGAGTTGATAATATACACAATCTAATGATGAGTATATTCATGTAAAACGGTAACATTGATCACTAACCATTTGACCGACACATGAAATTCTCGTTTATAATTAATAGTAATTTCAGATGAATTACGTTAAAGTTATGGACAATATTCAACGGTATTATATTGGCATTTGATGTTTATTGTCTAGAATAATACTATGGAAATGTAAGCTTAATTACGAACACTATTTTCTGTTTACTTGCATGACGTTGCAAACCATCCATATACACTTGTAAAAAATATTCTTGTATTCATATCATCTGCATGAACAGATAAAAAGTCGATGTAATTCTGATGTAAAACAGTGTTGACATTTCACGATAAAAGCATTTAAACATGTGGGCTCTCGTTGGTCGGATCCTCATTTTGATTCCCACCTAAAGTGTTGCATTATTCCCATAGTGGATATTCTAGACGCAGTTAGTAGTCTTTGTGGTGTAAATACAAAACTATACCGTTGCCTCACAATGCGCAAGCGTTCATGTACAATTTGTAACTCAATGGGCATAAGGAAAATGTTGAAGCCGGTTAAATATGTATGTAATATTTATAAAAAAAAAAAAAAAAAAATTGTTTACTAACTATAAAAAATTGCTATTTTACGATGAGTGCATATGTTTAATGTGTTTTTACTTATTAATTTAAAGTATTTTTGGTAACATTTCATCGGTACTGTTTAACGATGCACCCTAGTGCCATGCTCTATAGGAGTTTGTACGTAATATTGATTTACATTTCAAGATACGAGTGTTGATAATATGTTTAGCAGGTTTGTGTTGTTAGACTGCTTGATAGTATTGCAGCAAATTTATTTTATGAAAATGTTTGATAATGTCGCAATACTGTTGAATTACTGTGACTGCTGAATGTATCGGTAATATTATTGTACTCGTTTTGCTCTTGTTGCAACTGTATGACTGTATTGACAACACCACTGTTTTTGTTCTTTATTTAATATACGTTTTTAATATATTTAGGTTCTTGTCTTACTAAGAAATGCTCCGCATCATGTACACATGGATCTAATGCTTTATAAGGCCAGCGTTGTTCAAAACCAGTATACAGTTTGGCCATGAGCATTCATGTCCGCTTATAAGACCGCGAAATCTTGCGTGACTTTGTGGCGGATAGCAAAGCTTCTGACTAGAGTGCGCGATGAAACTACGCTAGCGATATGACATAAACGCACGTTCACGTGACGCAAGTTATGTTGTGATTGATAAAATTAGATAGCAGGTGCAGTTATTACGTACCTGTTAACAGGGCTTATGCATATTATATTGAATTTACTGCTCTCGCTAGTCTGAATTTAGAATTTTACGCATTTAATTTGAAAGTGTAATGTGATAAATGTCATTATGTCGATATTGTTTTAGTTGTGAATTATATGTTTTATGCATGTTGTGTATGTGCATATATTTCGATATTAAATCGTTATGCTTTTGTTGTGGAAGCAAATTCATTTAGTGAATTCGATTGCAGTACACATATATTGTTGTTGCGTCTTTATGATTTCGGTGCTATTTCTTTGTTAGTTTGTGTATTTAATACCAACGCTACCGCAATCGTTGTGGTCGCATTTGACTTACTGGCGAACCAAATATTATAGTTGTTGTCAATGTAACGGTATTGATACATCATGTATCACAGGCTCTATCAATTACATGTTTACATAATTATCCCCACACTTTTTGAAAAAAGGTGGGGATATTATGGTTTTCTCCGCCGTCCGTCTGTCTGTCCGTCTGTCCGTCCGTCCGTCCGTCCGTCTGTCTGTCTGTCTGTCTGTCTGTCTGTTGATTACCCATGTCCCTAGCTCAAAGATTAAAAATTGGAGAAAAACGTTAATCGGGTGTTCACCCCTTGATCAGGTAAAAACGGGGTAAACATATATTGGTTAACAATTTGTGTTATGGTTCGTATGATGCATTGATATGATCCATATAGGATTCTTGTTTGCCTTTGCGAGATTTTCTTAAAATGTTAATCTAGTTTCTCGATCAGGAAGTATGCATATTGATTTTTATTCTATACATTTTGTTATATTATTTTATTATACATTTAGGTTGATATTATATCTGTGATCTATGTCCTAACCAAACGTTCCTTTTCATACCTTAATCATGCAACCATTTATGACTTGTACCGAGTCATTATTTGAAGAAGTGTTCACGTGGTTGTGTTATTAAATCACAGGCGTGCAATATTTGTGTTTTAGCTTAGTATTTGTTATCGTCGTACGACCCGATTCGTG